>SMGT01011192.1:20108-31980 GCA_004794575.1 Lanistes nyassanus
CCCCCCCCCCCCCAAAAAAAAAAAAAAACAACAACAAAACAAAACAAACAAACTGACAATCTTCTCCAAACTAGGGTAAATAGCAAGGGCGAAGGTGTTAGTCGACGAGACAGTGCGGGAAGGGAAATGATGGATTATAACGCGGTAGCTGGTAGTGAACCAACCCTGAGAGACGTGGTGGAGAAACTGATGGTTATGGACACTAGTATTGACTGGACGCCACCTGGACAAGAGGCTGAGCAGTTTGAGAGATGAGATGTCGGCAGCTTACTCTAGTGTGCGACAGGAGGTCAGCGAGCTGCGTGATTGACGGTACCTGCGTGAAGACGTGATGGAGCTAAGGCAGGAGAACACGTACCTGAGATCCAGGTTGGAAGATCTGAGTGTTGCAAGGCGGAGGACCTGGAGGGTCGCTCGAGGCGTAACAACCTTTTGTATGGACTGCATCGACCCGACAAGGAAACTGCATAACAGTGTGAGCAGGCTGTGCAGGAGTTTTTGATTGACAAACTTGAGCTCTCTCAAGCTGTTCAGTGTTATGATTTTTCTGGCGTCTAGTTGCCTACCCAATTAGGAAGTAGATCAAAGTGTTACTGTCGGCCCGATTGGCTCGCCAAAACAGCCAGCCGGAAGAACGCGCAGTGTAGCGGGGAAGGTAGCAGGCTGAGAGCGCGGGGAACCCGCACCCCGTCCCCCGGTTGACCCGTCACCCTGAAGAGGGGGGGGGGGTCGGCTGCGAGGTGGGAACGAACCACCCTCCACGGGCTACAACCCACCACCCCGAACGGGTAGGTTGTTCTTGCAAGTCCGCGCTCATGCCTATAAAGGCATCCGACCGCAAATGTTTTTCGCCGATATCGCCGAAATGTGGAATGCCGATTGTCGGTGCTGAATGACGGAAGTATTACAGACGAGTACAGCCATTATCCGCGACGTGGACAGAGAACCAGCAGGGCTTCTGCAACAGGGGTGACTCCTGCCAGTCAGGGAAAGAACTCGGACATTTTGGACCGGTGTTGAGACTGTGGAGCTGAGAGACGTGGCGTCTGCGGTAGTCCTATCCAGCATCGTGAAAGTGAGTTTACGTACAGTGTAGGGAACTAAGACACGGCCGTAACTCAAAGCTAGTTGAACAAACTTAGAAGAAAGTATACACCAAACTTGTTGATTTGTCGGTTGTAGAAACTTACGGTTATCCATTTTGATCGTCGGTTGTGACGTATTTTTTCTGATAAGTTTTATTTCGGAAAGGATACGATTTTCCTTGTGTTCGCCGAAGGAAGTATCGGTACGGTAAAATTCATAACCCGGTAAATAACGCGTGCGTGTAGATACGTATAGCGCTGGGATGAATGTATGAGAGTGCGAGTGATTGTTCTACAGATGTCAGTAGATGTATAGTGGAACATCATTCATTGTGTAGTGAAAAATTCTATGTGTGTAACTGTAAATAAATAGAATAGTGTATTCTCGGTGCCCTCTTTTATTAAGTTGTGCGCGTGGCAAGCAAGGGGGTGGGGGCTTGAGCCGATTGGAAATTAACGAAATTAGGCAGCGATCGCAGTGTTAGTTCCCCCTTCTTGACACAATTTTATGTTGTTGTAACTCTAGTCAACGAGTAGACGAGTAAAAAACATAAAAACGCCACACCGCTAGACACAACAGAGAGAATACCACGACATTCAGTTCGACAGAGTCCACCGAATAAGTAACAAGCCGAACGCCCCAGTTATTGTGCGCTGTACTTTCTACAAGGACCGTACTATGATCCTGAAAGCCAAAGGAAAACTGAAAGGTTCGGCCTTTTTCATTGGTGAGGACTTCTCCCAACGTGAGCGCGACACTCGAAAGCAACTGATACCCCACTTGAAAGCTGCAAAGGCTCAGGGAAAGAGGACTACAATGGTGTTCGACCATTTGCTGATTGACGGTACCAAGAATGTGCTGACCAGTGATGGTACTATTCAGCAAGACTCTCGTAGTGCCATGCTTAAATAGGGATGTGGCTGGCCTGGTCCTCTCGTACGTGATGGTGCACGGGGAGTAGTGAAGGGGACACATTGTGACCTTACACCGGGTAGGGTGTGTGTGGAAGGGGCGCGCAGGTCTACTGTTGTTGACGGAAGTGTCACAGCACGTGCAAAGATTTTACGTAATGTGGGTTCTGACCTTGCCTGTAACCGGATCTGTGACGTGAAAAGTGCTGAACTCACTACAGGTAAACGGCCACAGTGCCTTAGGTACTGGTTGAAGCTCACTAGAATGGAGGACCATCGATTGCCCTATAAAGCTTACAAAATGCTATTCATGTTGGATAGTAAAGGCAAAACTACCTGGGCAACCCATGTCAGAAAATATCTGTGCGAGTATGGTTTTTATTGTGTCTGGTTAAATCAAGGCGTTGGATGTATTAAAACATTTCTGTCTTGCTTAAAGCAAAGAATGATTGATGTACATTGGCAACGCTGGGATGAACACATGCACGCTAGTGACAGGTTTTCATCGTATTGTGTTTTTAAAACAACATTTGAACCAGCAGCATATTTGCACATGAGTATGAATAGACATGTTATGAATGCATTGGTAAAATTTAGACTGGGTATTTATGGAATTTTAGAGCACAAAAACAGATATACGACCAATGGCGTTGTGAATGTTTGTCGCTTGTGCCATACAGGTGTCGAAGACGAGGTGCATTTTGTTTTGTGTTGCCCGACTCTAGAACCTCTGAGAAAAGACCTTATCCCTGCTAAATTCACTAGATTCCCATCAAGGTTTAAGCTTGCTCTTTTGTTAGCTGCTATTAACAAAACTGTCATTTGTAATTTTGCCGTATTTCTGTATAAAGCTCAGAAGCTTTTGGAACATTTAAGCTCATAAAAAAAATGTTTGCCATTCGGGTATATTTGTTGGTGTATAGAACTTTATCCACTTCGTCAATGTACTTAGTCATGTTGTGTAAACTTCCCCCTTCCAGAAGGGGCCCTGGCCTCGTTGGAATAAAAAAATTTCGTTTCATTTCGTTTCGTTTCGTTGTCTTGTTTTAAACGAAGAATGATTGATGTCCATTGGCAAAGCTGGGATGAACACATTCACGCAGGTGACAGGTTTTCATCGTATTGTAAATTTAAAACAACATTTGAATCAGCAGCATATTTGCACATGAGTATGAATAGACATGTTATGAATGCATTGGTAAAATTTAGACTTGGTATTTATGGAATTTAGAGCACAGAAACAGATATACGACCAATGGCAGTGTGAATGTTTGTCGCTTGTGCCATACAGGTGTCGAAGACGAGGTGCATTTTGTTTGGTGTTGCCCGACTCTAGAACCTCTGAGAAAAGACCTTATCCCTGTTAAATTCACCAGATTCCCATCAAGGTTTAAGCTTGCTCTTTTGTTATCTGCTAGTAACAAAACTGTCGTTTGTAATGTTGCCGTATTTCTATACAAAGCTCAGAAGCTTTTGAAACATATGAGCTCATAAAAAATGTTTGCCATGCAGGTATATTGGCTTGTGCAAAGCACTTTATCCACTTTGTCACTGTACTTATTTACGCTGTGGAAACTTCCCCCTTCCAGATGGGTCCCTGGCCTCGTTGGAATAAAATTTCGTTTTCGTTTCGTTTCTTATGTTTCATATTTAAAGCGAAAACGTTTTGCTGAATGTGTTTGTCATATAAATATATTTCGTTGTTTTGTTTTCTTTCATAAATGCACAGATCTGCACGTTTCAAATATTGTGTGGGCTTTTTTATTTTTTATGACTGTTTCCTTCCAGATCCTCCCCGTGTAACAAGACTGACCATAGATGGACATGATGTTGCCAAAAACCATCTCACTGATGAAGGTCAAGAGGTCAGAATTTCGTGTTTGTTTGATAAAGGAAATCCCCCCGCCAACTTCCTTCTTGTAGATGAAAAGTGGAAGGAAATGAACGCAGTCAAGGATGAACGGCATCTCAACTATTCGCTTGCTGTCAGGTGTAAAGATGACTGGCCGACCATCCGATGTGAAGGGAAGGCCTCTGAAGAAAACAGATCAGTGTCTGTGCTTGTGCGGTGTAAGTGGGAACAGACTTATTTAACAGAATGTCGGAAATGTTCCGTTACCCGTAAGTTTTCCGCTTGTGCCTTTATCTGTGCGTGCGTGCGTGTGTGAGTGGGTGGGTGTGCTCAATGCAAATGTTACTAACCCCTCGGAAAGGGTTTTATAACTTTAACCTGCACGTATCAGTATTTCAATCGATTAAGGAGGAGAATAAAAACCTATGAATTCAGCGAATACTTTACTGAATGGTTGTCTTGGCATCGCTTAATTAAGAGTATACTGTTGAGCCTAAAACAGCTGTCACCAGCTGGCACTAAAGTCTACTGTCCTGCGCACAGGTACAGAACACCTCGAAATGAAATATGGGACTTAGTCGTGAATTGTCCCATCTTTGTGCGATGTGAAGCACGGAATGTCGTGTCTCCACCTACATAATACAATCACTAAAGTATGATCCGGAGCCATATACAAGGGTAATTTCTCTGTAGACTGTGTGCATAGTGGACACTTTTTTTTTTGGGGGGGGGGGGTGATTACAGGCAATGCATATGACTGTCGATCTCAGAGGGAACAATCAGACACTCGCGTGTAGACTATTCTCTGCAGTGGTTGTGTAACCATGAAAATAGTTTGTATTACAAAATTAGCAGCGCAGTCGTACACAATATCCCACGATTGTTTACGTTATTTCACAGCATCATTTTTTTTCTTATCTCCAAACATCTCCTCTAGCAAAAGTTTTCAGGTTTTCAGAAGGCCACGCCTGACATAGACAGCCCCTTTTAGCGGTTGTCTTGTTTCATCTTGAAGTAACAGATGTGTGTCTAACAATTAAGAATCCTTCCCTTTTTCGCTAGAAGCTTCAGGCGTGGTCATAAGGTCCTGAACTTTCGCACATTTCCTTCCTCGATCGTTAGGAGAGTATTTCAAAGTCAGTCTGGTTTAAGCAGTCCCAGCTGGTTTATATTTTAATTAAATACAATCATCCTTTTCGTAATCTGTTGTGTGCAAAACCAACCGAAAGGGGACTGGTCTATGATCCGGACTTTGGTCCATTTTCTAAGACAAGGCACCACTCTAAAATTCAAAACAAAATCTTGCAAATATATCATTTCTATGTAGTTTTACATACCTTTGTCCGTAAGTTATCCATGTAAATTGCAGGTCGTCCACAGTTTATTGACAAGCATCCACAAGTTGTCGGAAACGCGTCTCACCAAAGCTGGGTATTCAAAGTCAAGGCTCATACAACTGAAATCCAGAAATGCCTGCTGTCCCCGTATTCTCTGGGCGAAAATGAAAACAGAGACGTGGGCTGCACGCTGGCCGGAAGCCCTCCTAACCTACTGTTGTCTCTTTTCGTTGACAAAGAAGAAAGTTTTACATCAGGACAATGGGCGCTGAGTCTTTATAACGAAAAGGGCTCTTCTGACTTGCTAGTCTTCAGCTTATCGACAAGTGAGTATATCCCACATCTGTCGTACGCAATGAGGTGGTTGAAAATACGCCTCGTAACATTGGTGCATATTCCGCAGTTTCACGACTGAGCCAGCAGACGACATTTCGTACACTGGTATTTCAAATTAGCTTATGAAGCTTTAATTTGGGTATCTATTCAGTATATTACAGCATTTAACAACTAAATACTGGGTTTAATGTTTATTTACCAGTAGCAAGCGCAACCACTATTCGAGATGTATTTTATAAGACTGGTGATCAAAGGCGAGCCAGCTGTAAGGCATTGTCACTTGCTAGCTACCAGATCATGTCGTTTAATCCATGCGAGACTGTAAGGTATAAATCAAGTCAGTATCAAATTACTTCTTGCTAAACCTCAGACAGATCTGCATCAAATGACGAAAAAGTCACCTTATTTAGGACGTCTAAAGAGATTTTCATACCAGCAAGGTAAGTGTAACACCCAGTTGAATTGGGATCCAGGTCATACGGTTTCTAACACAACGATTTTGGTAATATTTGTCTATCACTCGATAGTGTATACGACTGCAAGTTGATTAAGACAAGGAATGTTACAAAACTGAAGAATGGTGAGGCAGGTAAGTTGCAGAGGAAAAGCAAAGACAGGAGAAATGGATGAGAGAGAGAGAGAGAGAGAGAGAGAGAGAGGAAGGATGAGAGAAGAAAGAACAAGTTGGACAGACGAACCTATGGACGGACGAACCAACTACCAGAGTATGCGTTTTTTTTTTCGCAAGTAGACTGCGAATCCGCCACAGACAGGGCCAATCCTGACCGGCATATGATCTTTCTCTGAACATTCGCATTTTTAGATAAATATGTTCCACAGCAGGCTGTAAGCCGGAATTAAAGCAACATCGGAAGCTGTCGGTCTATGTCCGTGTTTGCTCCCAGTAAAGGCTGACATGGCATGCCTAGAATGGGTAAGTGTCATTTTTACTTTTTTTCAAAGCCCATAGGATCTCTTTTTTCGCGATATAGTATGGCCCGGCTTAATATGAAATTGTGCAAGTTCAGAGCACAAGCTTTTCCTATGCAGGTGGCAAAAACGCACTAAGGAAGGACACTGGTGTCAAACGGAGACTGCTGGGTCTAACAGATTCAACATCGCCTTCGACTTCGTGGGTCACAAACATGGCGTTCGTCTGGGATAACTTCGTCGGGTTGCGTGTTACGCAGACACTGATAATCGACCATCCATACGCCTCCTCAATAAACGATGAGCTTAGCTGATACGCTCTGTGTTATGACACTGGCTTTTGTGAATTTTGTTACGATATGTGTAGGTGTACATTTGACCTTTAACGACTTGTCTTACAAGATGACTGTAAACAAGCGTCACAAAATTGAACCAGTTTATCCACACGTCCAGTCCCTGTGACGACCATCCAATTAATGTTATAGTGTCAGTGAGTGGACTGAAAACGCTTTGCAGATGTCTGATCATATCTGAGAAGGATCATCTTGTGGTCGCAAAACGGCAAACTAAAGGTAGATATAGTCTGCTATTTTCAGACACAGGAGATCTTCCTGGTCTATGAATATCGGTCTACGGTTTTCTTACCTAATAACGCTTTTTATTTCTATCGGGTATTTCCTTTGAATATATGTTGATACATATCTTTCGAGGACGTAAAGAGCAAGCTTGAAACATTGTTTTCTGACATTGATATCGATTTACTTTTGCGTGCTTGCTGATTAAACTTCGATTTTTTATTAATCAAATCTTATGATGGTTTATTTTCAGTCCAGTGCATAGTTTGATATATACAATGGATTTAGACTTTTAAAAAATCAGCCTCTTTTTTGTAAATCTTTTTATAGGATTGGCCTAAGCCTTTTAAGTTTCTTGCAATCATTGTGGGAATCTTATTACGCACAGGTCTCGTGCCCGAAAGTCCACCAAATCCACCCTCCACCCTCTGATCATCCTCTTTCAACCAACCTTTTGAATTGCTTGAACTGTATATAATCTTGTGATAAATTGAAGCCTGCGTTATTTGGACTATTTGCGTTGTACGAAAATAAACTTCATATAAAGTAAACTAGACTCAAATGTCCTTTTAGTACACTTGTTTTCTGCTTAGTGCAATGAAAAGCAAGTACAGGGTTTGATGCTAGCAATGACTCACGAAATTGTCTGAGCAGGTAAGACAGAAAATAACGTCGAGTATACAGCCACATATCTCTTTTATAGGACAATAAACACTGATCTTCCTTGGGAGATTATTGGTCGTTTAGGCCATTTGCAGTTCGTATTTTCTGTAAATTGGTCTATCAAAAACGGCTTAAGCCTGGAAAAAACGGCTTAGGCCTAATGAGAGGCTGAAGAAAAGTGGCGAGGTAGAGCAAGTGACAAAGCAACGATGACTCTGTGACGGCCGGGCGGTACCTTATCCTACTGGACTCGACTTCTCCAGAATTACTGAATAACTTTTATGGTGATCTCGTAAATGTAGATTTAATTGAGCAATCGTCACCAAAACCTTTACTGCTTCAGGTCAATGGTTTCTACACCAAAGGGTGACGACGCTATGAAATAATGTGAACAACTAGAGAAATCTACCGAGGGAAAAGATTCTCATACTCTGACACCTTCGCGCAGTTTCACACAGACAAAACACTACTAGCTCAAGAGCCCCCACCCTCGTAAAAAACACAACTGCAGCGAACTGTTATTCAACATATATTTCAAACACTAACTGACTCGACAACATCAAATATATCTACAGATTATTTACAGAGAATCAACGTGCTCCTGTCTAGGGTAAGACCCTGCCTGATTACGTCATACCAGGAGGAATGAGACATTGAGAATAAACAAACGAAACCAGAGGGGAAATCAAACTGCAAACGGCCTATGATCCCGCTCTATACACTGAATCAATAAGTGACCGACAACAGAGCTCCTACTCTTGTCACTCCTGAAACAACTACTTCTGCGTAATACACAACTCGGAAGCTATACCGACTGAATCAATAAGTGACCGACAACAGAGCACCTACTCTTGTCACTACCGAAACAACACTTCAGCGATACACAATTCTAAAGCTGTTCAACGACCAACAATGAAGCTAGGACACCGCCACAACTGCACTACCTATACCTCCCCTTGACTTACGTCCGGCCACTAGCTTATGACGTCTCCTGTCTCCGGCAGGATAAAACCACTTATCTTAAATCAACGCGAGTCCCAGACTCTAAGATAAGTTTAAGGTAAGAGCAATCTTTTACTTATAAGGCGCAACAGCAATCACTTACAAGTTTGTCTCGTAGTCGACGAAATACACCCCGTGTAACTGTCAAGAAATGCTGGAGTCCTTTACTTCTTTCCGCGTCTTGGCTAATATGGCGAGGGGTAGAGGTCCGTGGGTCTACACGTGTCAGCTTCTCTTGGTCTTCCTACATTAACTGTCTCTCCATGTCCTATGTCCGAGTGTGTCTCTCACACGTTTTTACCTCCTTAAGTAGTAGGCGTTCTGACGCATTAACCTCAAGTAAACCAGTTCTGGCCAGCCTAGGTTGGGGCAAAGTGATTAACCTGGCTAACGCCCATCACCCAGGTGTCGATTGAGGGCGGAGCGATTAGCCTGGTGATGACATATCTTCCCCCTACTAGCTTACCAAAGGGAGGAGCTAAAAGGCTTACCTAGGAGTGACAGGCAATAACCTAGGGGTGACATGTGACAGACTCATTCACTTTACAATAGTGTCACAGATCTCGAAACTAGAACTGGTCGAAAGCGGCTATAGGTGACCAGACCAGGTACGCTTTCTCACTGTAGGGAAAAAAGTCAAAAAGCAAGCTGCAGGGTATTTTGCAATTCTAGACGTTTTATGTCAGGAGATTACAGCTGACAGTATAGTTCAGTCAAACAGATAATGAGCTATAAGATATTCTACATCGGTAATGTAACGTTTCCTCCCTTTCGTGCACCCTAGCTCATTCAGTCCTACGGACGACCAGCTGGGAGTGCATGTCTCAAACTTTAATAAGCGAGAATAACCCGTTGCAGGTGGTGACCGGCTTAACCATGCAACCTGTTCCCTCGTCTAGTGGCTATAATTGGACCTCTTCTCTCTCCCTACTGTCTACCCCTGTTGGTAGGTCAGACGGGAGCCTGCCCGTCCACTACTCTCTAACATTTTCTGCCCGCTAAAGGCAGTGGCCTCTTCCAGCCTAATGTTCCATTGTGCAGCTGCAGCCCTGTGGCTTACCTTCCACTGTGCCCCTCAGTCTTCTGCCTGCTACATCCTGCCTTGGTCCTTCATGGTCAAAACTTTCTAAGTCCTATGGCCAAGCATGCATAGCCCCAGGGGCTGGGCGTAAGCCCGATCAAGCTTCTCTCTTCTTTTCGGTCTGTGTTTTCATCCCTCCTATTATCCTTTTTCCAGACTCCGAGATCCCCCTTTTTATTTATCCCTCTTGCAGAGCCCTATAAATCACATGATCTATCCCCCCTCACTTGCCCCTACCCTCGTAGGCGGCATCATGTGGTTATCCAAGTTATGACCTGTTGACAGGCGCTAGTTCCAATGTTTGGGTTTCCCGAATTCTTGATTTCACCGACCGCTTGTTGCTGATGCAGCCGTGGTTGGCTGACATCATGCTGTGTCCCTAATAGGACTCTCGTCTATGGCACCTGGGCGGGGAAGGTTGGTTACCCCCCCCCCCCCAATACATCTGTCGTTCCCTGTGTGAGAACAACATTTCCTTTTTTTGTTTGGAGCAGGCTACTTCCGGTCCATGAGTCACACACAGGTTTATTAACTAAATAAGCAATGCTGGTCTTACACTCTCCAGCTCTCATTTTGTTAACAACAAAGACAACTTAGCCAACCGACACTTAGACACCACAACCTTCCGGGGCACAGTCCCTTTTTTTTTAGAACGACACAAACAGATAACAAAGAACGAATAACAAAATGGGTCACTTATTCGACAGAGACGCTGGTCCTCCACGATCATGGACAGGAAAAAAGTTTTTTTGGGGCTCTCTACATCCTCCTTCACGCATGAAATGGATCTGACAAAGCTTCGTCAGCAGTCAGTGATATACACAGCTGTGTAGCGGACCTGATTGCCTCTAACTACAGTCCCATAATTAAAGCCTTAGTTTACCATGTGCATTACGCAGTGTCACATACCTAACTGTATAAAGCACGTGCCGAGACGCGTTTGGAAGTCTGTAAAAGCGTTGCTATGAAATAACGATTCAAATAAGTCCTCGCTTGAAAGCTAATTGCCTAAGTTAAAGAATGTCAGTACAGCTGCAGACTTACAGGTACAGCATGATAATCTCTACGGAGAGTTAAAGAGATAAAACTGTGTCCTTTTATTAAGTAAAATTTTAAGAAAATCATTACTGTGTTTATAATACATATATATATATATAAGAAACGACGGTACACTTGTTCAGAAACTTCATAAAAAGTATACACTATAATTGTGGGTTAGTCGGTTCGTCCAGTCGGTGATAAATCGGGCTGTTCTTAAATGACGTCATAGACGTCTTTACTTTGAATAGATCGACCGATGGTCACCTGGGCTAAAACTATTCTAAAGATACACCTAACTAGTCCCGACTGGACGAACCGACTAACCCACAATTCTAGTGTATACTTTTTATGACGTTTTTGAACAAGTGTATAAGTGACTGTTCACGGCCACTTCCTCACAACTATCACCGAGTTACGATCTTGTCAGCTAAGTCTCTACAAGGTGCGTACACTCTCTTATTACCGATGCTGGACAGGAATACCGCAGATGCCACATCTCTCAGCTCCACGTTCCAGCAACGGTAGTGAACCGAGAATCGTCAAAGTGGTCACAACATAGTCTATAATTCTTATGCAGACCTTTTCTGAAAGTTTCTATCACCAAGGCGTGAATTCTGTGCCCACCGTTTGCACCTTAAACAGAAAAATCATTGACCAAAGTGAAGAAAATAAATCAGCTGTACTGCTTGATCTGTGGCAATCAGGTTTCTATTATTGTTTGTCAAATATCGATTTCATGAGATGAACTTCTGCAACATGGGTCGTCAATTGTTCCTATGCTTTGAAATTCGTGCGCATGGACATAACTCAGCTGTAAAATCTGGTGGTGCAGTGTTATGAAGCACGTTTGTACATGCAAGTGCAAGTGACTGCGATCGGTGACGTTTGAAATTTTCCATTAAACTCTGTGTTCAAAACCACTGCAAAGGTATGTCACCTATGTTAACAAAGTATGTTGGTGGTGCATGTCAGCTAAAATATTCACTATTCTTTTCAGCTGCCCGCTATGTCGGATGTTCTCCACATTCCGAAAGTCACTCAGGTGGGGGGGGGGGGGG
>SMGT01011192.1:31985-51225 GCA_004794575.1 Lanistes nyassanus
GCGCTCAGCGCTATGTCTAAAATCTCTAAATGGTTTCATGCTCAAAAGGAAGACATTGTACATTTATAAACTAAGAAGAAATTCCTGGCTTAACAACAGAGTTTAATCACATTCTACAACAACTAAAATGAATTAAATGCAGAAAAATAGATTCTATTGTGCTACGTATCAATGAGACAATGAGATAGAGTGCTCGTAGATGCAGATTTCTTTCCTATGGGCCAGCGTTAACAGGGAAGTAAAGGATAAACAGCCCATGCTCAGACGAAAACAAACCTTGGTTTACCAGTGCATGCAAGGAAAAAAGAAAAGTTTTAGAGCTAACCGACAAATATCAAATTCAACATCTACCCAGGGAAGAAAAATACATGTACCTATTGTAGTAGTAAGGATATAGGGAACGAGTTTCATTATATGTTTTACCTGTAATCAATTTCTTTTCGTCCGCAATCACCTAGTATGACTGTCCGTGCAAAGTGTTTGAAAGTGAGTTTCTATTAGTGGCTTACAGTACGCCACTGCGTCAAGGATCACCGAGAATAGCGTGCAGGGGAGGATAAACAAGCTCGTCTTGAGGACTGTATTCAGTCCTGTGTGAATGTGTGGGCTGGCGATTCGCGAGTTTCGTTATTAACATCAACCGAGGTAAGCTTTACAACTCACGAGTTAAAGCTTTACAGCTTGGGCGTATTCACTTGCTTCTCCCTTTATTTCTTTTTTGCATGAACTCAGCCTTTGGAATTCAGCTACTGATTTCTTTCCCTCCTCATTCTTTTCTTAGACGGCGCGTTTAAGTCAGGGGAAGCTTGAACGTGTCCTTATAGGGTGTTTTTCTGTGCTGCAGCAATTTTTTGTTTATTGATATTCTAATATGCGCAAGGACATAATCTGTATATACTTTCTGAAAAGCTAGAAGACTTGCAGAACCCTAAATGTGACGGGCACGATTTTATATTCTATACAGGTGAGAGAAGAGCAATATAAGTTTTTTTTAAGTCTTAAAGACGAAGATCCCATTTATTTGTTGTTTTCTTTATTATTTCATGAAAATCTTTCGCCAATTTTAACGTCGTCTTTCTTTTTTGCTTAGTGGCATAGAAGGACCAGTGTTTGGTGCACAAATTTATTTGACAATTCAGGTTATTGGCACATTCGCGCACCAGTTCAAAAACTAAAGGGAGCATTGCAACTTACAAATTTATTAGAGAACTTTTATCATATACTATAACAACTCACATTTTGTGACATAACTTTTATCACGTACTACTCACGTACTTTATGAAGGAACGATTCATTACATGCTACATCTACTCACGCAGTTTCTGACGGGACTTACATCACATGATACTTATTTTTTATCTTACAAACGTCGAGATGTCCAAGTATCCTAAAGCTGTAAGCCACATGCCACACTATTACATGCACTGCTTTTAATTACTGCTCTTTGCAACCTGCTGAAAATTGGTATTTTATAATTGTAAGAACAGATTATCTGCACCAAGTGAGACGAAAACATACTAAGTTGACGGCAGGGCGGCAATATATTATTGCCTTGTTTTGGTATAGGGATATACGTTTTGGAAGTGTTGATCTACCTTGTTTTTCTATGGAAATATTCATTTTTGGAGTTGTGATCTCTCTGCCTAAAGTGGAGAGATGTGCTGATGTTATATTGGTGTTACATTGTCCATAACAAGTGACAGAAACAAATGTGATGTGATCGTAGAAACCTCTAGTAGGAATGAAATAACATCGGAAACCCGATCGAGCGTTCAAGCTGTGCTCTATATAAGGTATAAAATGATGCTCTGACGCCTCGGTGGTCTAGTGGTTAAGGCATCCGCTTCCGAAGCAGGAGGTCGGTGACTAGAATCCCGGCCGAGCCATGCTTAAGACTTAAAATTTGGCAATCTAGTAGCTGCCCTGTCAGACGCCATGATCTATAGGGAACAGTACTAGGACTGGTTGGCCCGGTGTCAGTATAATGTGACTGAAGAATTACCTCCTCCCGCTATCGCTCAAACACCCCAATGTGAGGAGTTGTCTTCGACAAAGCCCCAGTTGTCGCTACTACTTGAAAAGGCAAACCACATTTGATTACTTTGGACTACCTAAGGTAGTTTTATTGACTATTATTTGTGCTGTAAACATTGAGTCAATTTACATAGGACAGCGTAATTATGCAATCTTGTGCACCTATGGTATAATACTATTCTGCCGGCTGGAACTCAGGATATTCGCGATTATTCAGGTTATGTCTAAATATATTCTATTGCAAACTATTTCTAAACACCTGCAATGACCACCCTAAACGGTGTAATCGGTGTCAGTCCCTCTGTTTGCATGTCTTCTTGCGTGGGGGAGTTTAAAATTTATTGCTGTGTGCGAAGATTTGTCAGGAACAATACTTGAATAGCTGTAAATATCAAGAATAATGTTCACTATCACCAGAAAAAAACTATTAACATTAAGAAGAAGAAAGGGCGCCGATGACTACGATGTGTTTTGTGTGTGACAGCAGTTTCACTACCAATGTGTGTTTGGAGAGTGAAAAGAACGATGCACAGAATTTCTGAACAAAAACTCGTTCGAGTGACCCACACCTGACATTGTACACTTACTGTTATGTGTCGTCCACAGCAGCTAGACGATTGTACTCTACTGGCCAAAAATCCCTGCTGGGCTAATACACGAAACTGAAACTGTTGAAAGAAAAGTCTAATGTGACTCTAATCTGCACCCAGACGAAGAAGCAATAAGTGATTCTATAAAATGCCAGATTTTAAGAAGTATATTCCCTTTAACTTTCTTCGGTTAGTAGAAAACGTTTTTCCAACCATTTGCACAGCGATACACCTGTTGATTTCTAGACACAATGCAATTCCAATATGGCCTCCATTACAGTTACTGCTGATAGCCTTTTTGTGTACGACGAGGAGATCCCATTGCAGATATTTTAGGTATTTCGTCAGTAATGTCCTTTGCCAAGCACTAAACATTTACCCAAAGAATATCACTAAGAAACGAATAATGGGACCTGTTTTATTGTCACTTAATATCTAGTATGTGTTAAGGCTACTTTTGCTGAACCAGCAGGTGGTCGTACTTTGTGTTCATCTTACACCCCGTATGCTTCCTGTAGCCATGCGTGTTACCGGTATTTTTCTCCCCTGGCAGACAAAGGGTGGGTTACTAAGGGAAGGGAATCATTGATGTTGTATCTGCCACGGTCAGTTTGTTCAGCATCAGCAAGGGAAGGCGCGAATGTGTCATTATTTAGGACTACCTCCTTGTTTGATGAAAATGATTTTCTATCATGTATCCGTGGTCAGTTCTCACCCTGTGAAAGACGACAGTGAGCATAGATTTATGTTGTTTAGGGAGTGGGGAGAGGGTCTGGGTCGGCCTGATAGTATCCGAGTAACTTGAGGCAGATGAGCAGCAAGAAGAAAGGAAGAGAGCAGCTATGGTGATGAGAAAATTAGAAGTGATGACAGAGCAGAAATGAAAAGGGAACCTCCTTTTTCCATGGAGCTGTACTAGTAGCTAGAAAAGTTTGTCCTGTTGATTCACAGTGACGTTAAAAATCAAGAAGTCCTTGAGTGAAAAAAAGAGTCCTCCTCTATCCGGGGCTGCAGTGTCAGGTAGGAGTTTGCGCTAGTTCTACACCAAGACACCACATTGTCCGGAAACAGGATATCTAACAATTGCTGTTTTTGGCGCAGCCGTTTTGTGAAACGAGAAGCCATATCTAGGCTGGGTTAATGTTGTAAGCGGACAACTGGTTGTGTAGGTAACCAGACTCCGCTAAGGTCGAGCAACCCATCAGTCGTTATTTTCCACGCCAGACACTGTCTAGTCACTTTTTGCTTTGCGAGTCACAGGAATAGACTAAGCCGGACTTAACCGGAATGTTCTGTGCTCTGGATATGTAATCGCAGGTAATTGTGCGCGTCAAGAAATGAGGAAGACTAGTCACGCACGGCCACACACACACACACACAGGGTACGGAGAGAACTACTTGGATTGCAAGAATGTAACTAGAACACCACCCCCCTGTAGTGTTTCATACCTGCTCATACCTGTGTCATGACTGTGCGACTTCCACAGCAGGAAGTTCGTGGATTGGGGGTTGATATTTGAGGTCGTCTTCTTTGACAGGAGAAACACTTCGACAAGCAGGCAGGTGTATCTTGGCAGCTTTCACCATGTCTCCGTAGGTTCAGGTTTTCATCTTCTTCACAGCAAGGTACTACATCAGAACTTTCCTTTCCAGGCCTTGTAAGCTGCGGACTTTTGAATCACCACGTCGTATTCAATGCCTGTCGCCATCGCATTTTAACTGTCAAGATCTGCAGGTTAGTGTGTGAATGTCCTTATTGACCGCTCTGAAAGAAGTGCATTAGAAAATTCAGAAAGTAAATCACTGTAAAGTTTTAGCCTTGTGTATGTATTGATTCTCGTCATCTGAATCAAACAAAATGTTTCTGTTGTTATTATTAACTTACTAAAGGGTTATTACTATTGCTATATATACAAAATGCTTTGATACATTGCACAAAAGCTATAGACGGTCATTTTGGTGTGAGCCTCTCTATTGGCGTCACCAGGTGTTGTCAGCTACCCCACCCCGGCAAATCACGTGACCGAACTTCTTTTTTCTCTTTGAGTAGCAAAGATATAGTGCGACTGCGTACATCGTGTGACAACAGCACAACCGTCTACACTGTGGGCTACATCATTGATTGATGTGCAGTTAGTCACTCTGCCCTGGCAGATCTTCTCCAGGACATGTTCGACAGCGAATAAACAGAGTTGTCACTGGAATTTCATCGAGAACACTAGACTTTTAAGAACCAGCAGACATCAAGCTCTTCTTTACGACACGTCCACGCACGCACGCACGCACGCACGCATGCACGCACACATGCAGGAGCGTTCGCGTGTTCTGTGAAGTCTGTGTTCTGTGATCACCGCTGTGAGGCCTTGTGGCCTGGGTTGTCCTACATGTTGAGACTGCTTATCCTGTCTTTCCTTTGAAGGTCAACCAGTTACGATTAGTCGTTTGAAACCTCATATAAAGAAATCCTTCAATATTTATTAAATTCAGAAACAAATGAATCTACAACTATTTGACAACAAGAAGACTACCTCCCATCCCACGGCAGCGAAGTTATTCCCCTTGCAGGTGTGTTTAGACAGCAGCGAGGTGTTGACAACTACAGCCCACCCCAGTCAATGCGCTAGAGAAAGGGGCATGATCCCTGACCAATCAGGGTCGAAATACAGCGGAAGGGGGTAAGGGGGTGGGTACCACTGTCTGAGAACAGCTCCTTGAGAAAAGCATAATCTCTAATTCTGGGTTCACACCGCTCGACTCTTTATAAGGACAGCAGTCATAAAGAAAAAAACAGTCCAGCCAGTTTGCAGAATAAACAAACAAAAATCCCTAAATTAACAGATGTTATTCTTCGTGAGACAAAATATTAGACAGACATAACGTTTTATTAAGACCTCGCGCAGGGAGGGGGATTAATCTACTGCGCACCAGTAGCTGTAATGTCGTTGGTTCAAATACCCGGAGCCTCGATACTTCAAACTGGTATCTCTTTGAAATGAGGACAATAAACTAGAGTAATCAGAGCGTGTCACTGGGAAAAAAACACACTCACAAGGTGTACACAATGTTTTCCTGGGATTACGAAAGTGTGCCCCCCCCCCCCCCGCGAATAAAAGCCTACCCTATTTTTCCATACCCGGACTCAGCACTCTATCGTGAGCATTACTGTAAGCAAACAGATGAAGCGATGTTCGTTTACGTCTAGACCTTTCGCTCATGACGGGAGAGATTTTGACAGATTTCGCCATGTCTCCGTGAGGATCAGAAAGAAGTGCGGTTCTCATTTGCTTCATGGTATTGGAACATTTTTGTGCTATGGAGAATTCATGTAAGTAATTCTGTAATGAAACAGTTAGTATATCGATACAGTAGAACAGCAAAATATACACGCACAGAAACTACACCAAAAATGCAAACTACAATACTACACCTTTACTCTGACCACGGCACTTCTTCCCCACGCACCCACCAGGCTGGGCGAAGTGCGAAAATTCAAATTTGGAGGGTAATAACGACAATATAAGATAATATAATTTTTGCAAAACCACAAAGGGCAGGACTTAACCTGATATAGTTACAGTGATCATACTAAGTGGCGGCCAATCGCTGAGTGGTAAAGACATTGGGTTTCATAGAAGCATGTTTGACATCCATACCGGCTATCTATTTTTCTTTTGCTGTTGTTGTTAGGTTTATTTCGGAGTTGGGGTTGCGGCTGGGGTATCATTAGCATTAGTATTAAATGAAGACGGTGTCCTCGAGCGAAACGGGATAAAAAGGTATTCTGCTTGTGCGCGTCCCAAGTGCGTGGGGAAAGCAGACTCGCGAACCATAGAGAGAGGGAGAGAGAGATCCACCACAATTAGCGATGAGAAGACAGAGTGACTGAGTGCGATAACGGATATCAAGCGACAACACCACAACCATTCCTGCCCTGGGCGACAGTATCCACGGTTGTGCAGACAACTCCGCTATTTTGATTGATCTGCTGCAGGATTGAACCACCCACCCACCCCATAAACACACATACAAGCAGGCACACACGCACGCACGCAACCAAACACACATGCATACACTGTGAAAAGGTGATCAGCGTTATGAGGAGGCCGTATGTGATGTGATATATCAGCTGACTGTAGTACATGCCACATTGCTCATCCCTCTTTGTCATTTTTCATTATAATAACTACTCGGCAAATGAATTTTCAGTACATATTATACACACCAACAAATTGTCACATACTAGACCTTATGTTTTCGTTTCAGTGACCAAGATGACTGGCTGGTTTCTACTGTTTCTGTTAACAAATGCATGTCACCAGCACGTGTACAGAGTGCAGGGTATTTACCTTATCTCAGCTTAACTTTACAGCACAGGTTAAATGTTTCATTGATAATTCATCCAGTTAAATATTAATCAGGAAGAATATTCTATGATAATCTAAAAAAACCCACTAACCATTATCCTATATGGTACGACCACAATGAGATAATTATGGCACTGCAGTCACTGGATACAGTCGAAGAACGCAATCTGAAATTGATGATTTTGGTTTATCAGTATTTCCCTCATCTTTAGCAGTGTAACATTTCAAACTAAATCATTTGACAATATTATCCAAGCTTCATCAACATTTTCTATTTTCTATAGCCTCATTTTAGACAGTGTAACATTTCAAAGCAACTCATTCAGTAATATTTACCCAGCTTGCGGCGGACTGTATTCGTCGGAATCCGGCTCTATATCATCTCCATCTTACCCCAACCAGTACCCCGAAAATCAAGACTGTGTTTACATCATCAACGTAACGGAGGGTTATCGCATAACCTTGAGTTTTCTTACATTTCAACTCCAGGCTGGAGAGGATGGCTGCCCGTATGATTTTCTCCAGGTTTGAGAATTATTTTATCAAGCGAATTTTTTTCTTAGTATGTAGTAAATTCTCTCTCTCTCGCCATCTCATGTCCACACTCCTTTCTTTTCCCCTCCCCTAATCTCTTACGCCTCTCGTCTATCGTCTCTCCTAATTTCACTGACTGACTGACTGACTGACTGACTGACTGACTGACTGACTGACTGACTGACTGACTGACTGACTGACTGACTGACTGACTGACTGACTGACTGACTGACTGACTCGCTCGGTCGCTTACTCGTTCGCTCACTCACTCACTCATTCGTTCCGCTCAGGTACAAACGTTGGCAAGGATTTCCACACTATTTGAAATATCAGTCTACAGTGCCTACACATTTTTATAACATGTCTGATTCATACCTATCGTTTAAATGCGATACTTCTTTTGTAAAAGAAACATGCAAGCAAACAAACACGCATATATATTTAAATAAGCGTGTTTGTTTGCTTGCATGTTTCTTCTACAAATCCGCACGCCCTAACCGATTCACATCAAGTTCGGCAAGCGTGTTCCCTTTCACCCACCGATTGACAGTTTCTTCATATTTCGACATTGTATCTAGGCCTCAACAAAAATGAAATTATAAATATCACGAAGGCCTTACCACGTAGACAAGGCCATCAGCGTGCAAGGGAGATAACCAAAATTCCCGTTCTTTAGAAGAGTACTTTCCCTTTCCTCGCTTGCCAAGCACCGTTGTGTGTAGCCAATAAACTGGGCAGCTCGATACCCGGACTATGTTTCCAGGGGATGGGACCGAGGGTGTTTCCTAGACAGGAGGGGTAGGGTGGGGATTAAGGAAAATAGGGGTTAGGATGGGGTTACAGAAGGTGTAGGAGAGGTGGGTAGTAAAGGGGTAGGAGTGGGGGTTAGTAAACGGAGTGGAGATTAGTAAAAGGGTTGGTGTTAATAAAGGGGTAGGAGTGGGTAGGGTAAGACTGTAAAGTATCGGTGTTGACTGGTTAAACAGAATTGTCACTTTTCATGTTTTTTTATTCAAAGAAAAACCAGGCAGCGCCTGTCCCCTGGCTACTCTATTATAAAGTGTATCATTAGTGACTATAAGCGACGCAATACAAAGAATAGTACATTGATGTCAAATACACATCCCCAGTCCCCATGCAGAGAATGCCGAGCTGAGAATCTCATTACAAGATGTATAAATAGTATTTTGTGAAGTACGAACTGTCCCCATCCATCCACAGATTAGAGACGGAAGTTTTGAAGCATCGCCCCCCTTTGGGGTTTTCTGCAACACGACAGTTCCGGGACGACTGAGGTCATCAGGAAACAGTATGTGGATAAAATTCCATTCCGACTCTTCACAGTCTGGAGCTGGTTTTGAGGCGAGTTATACGACAGGTGGGATAACTCAGGCCTTCCGATCCGTAATGTTTCACACCGAGTTGTCTCAGCAATTTAGTTCCTTTGTTTTGTTCTCTTTATCCCCTGCATTTGTATTCTTTATTTGTTTATACTGGTGTGTTGTTTGTTTAGGCGTTTAATTTTCTTTCTTCTTTCCTTTCAATTACTTCGTTCTTTCCTTTGTTCTTTCTTTTTTTCCAGAACAGAATTAACTGAATGACACAGCGAGTGCATAACCGGTAATAGCAACTGATGAGAAGAAAGCAGAAATATATTTCTTAGTTATTTTAAACCAGGCGAGATTCTTCAGCGAGGCAACACAGAACGCATGTAGTGATACAGTTTAAAAATGAAGGAGGCACACACACATACATTTGGACAATGTCCTAAGCTAGTGCTGACAAATAACGACAATTACATGAACCCTCAAGGTTTAAATTATAACTAATAAACAACAAACGAGGACCGAGCGCTTAAATTAGCGATATAACAAGGAGTACTTGCCACACTCATAGTGCCCATATGCAGACACATGCGACCAAGGGAGCTTCCATTAAATTGTCGTATGTTGTATTCGTCATAGATTCTAGTGAGCGGGCTGACTACATTTACTAGGGATCATCTATATGCACACGTTGTGTACCGAGGGCTAGCTGTGTGAAGACTAGCGTCGTTTATAAAAAAAAATGGTTGGAAGATCTTTTTTGAGGATCTGCCTGGTTTCTTTTTTTGCATGCTCGGATTTATCTACTGCAATGTAAAAGAACAAATGAGGACCGAGCGCTATAAATCATCAAATGAACCCCAACAAAGGTATTGGCAGCGCTCAACATAACGGTATGCTGACGTATGTCACCAAGGGAGCTTACTGTACCCAAACACGTAGCAAAGAGAGGGTCGAAAGTAAGGAACGTGGCAGATTTTCAAAAAAGATCTGCCATCCCTTTCTTTTAAACGACCCTAGTCTTCACACAGCTAGCCCTCGGTACACAACGTGTGCATACAGAGGATCCCTATTTAGGTCAGCCCGCTCACTAAGCGTGTGGAGACAACTGGGATCCAAGACAATGTAATGTACTTCATTACTGCAGGTTATTGTCAAAATACAAGCGCACTGTTTTATTACCTGAGCTCAAAGCTCATAAGAAACAAAATCTCTTACTTGCGTCATATCTTTCATTGTGGACTACTATGGTCGCTTTTAACGCTAGCCATCTCTCTTTCAAATAAATGCCCAAAGTTAAGCGAACCATTCTGTGTGAGAATCAGGCCACTTATGCATCCCGAATCCCGAATATAAGTTTTTTTTCTGTCTCTGAAAACGCTGGAATAAGTTTTTCTCTCCTGCTACGACTGAATAATTATTACCGAATAACAAGGGAAAATATTCTATTCGGTTTTCGCGCATGGGACATTCCTTATTCCTTTCATGGAAGGTATTCTGGACTAAGTAAGCTATTAGGGTTTCCTGCATACAGGGTCAGGAAATATCGACACAAAAAACCGGATAACGTGTCACATTAATGGTATCATCACAAACCAGTTTTAATACTGGTCTCACTGGCTGGTGTTTTAATCCACAGCGGCTAATCCTCAAAAATTTCTCCTGGTCACAAATGGTGAGCAAAGTTCCATTCATCGTATAGACATAGACACAATGAGCAACTTTACAATCCCAATTGACGGACTGCAATTCCCGGTAGCTGTGGATTACGACCCTCCAAACAAACGCATCTACTGGACAGACTGGGACGAAAAGACAATTCGCTCGGCCAGCCTTGACGGCAGTGATGTTCATCTCGTCCGTAACTTGAGTCAAAGTAAGTGTTACGATCCGCACCTTAGCACACACGGTATTCACGCAAAGCTGTTAATCGAGTTTACAGGTTGTGGGGAGATGGGGCTCGCTAAACGTCAGGCACGGACTTTGAGCTCTCAGGGCGGGTTCTCTATTATTATCTAACGTTCTCAATCAACGACGGATGGATGGATGGATGGATGGATGGATGGATGGATGGATGGATGGATGGATGGATGGATGGATGGATGGATGGATGGATGGATGGATTTGGGTGAATTCGATCGATTGATGAGTTTAAATGTATAACTGACTGCTGTTTCTACTTGATGCTGGATGGTGGGTGGGTGGACAGACGGACGGACGGACGGACGGACGACGACGACGAAGACGACGACGACGACGACGATCACGACGACGATGACAATGACGTGGACGACGACGAAGACGACGATCATGGCGAGAACAATGACGATGATTGACGATGATTGATTGATTGATTGATGATTGGTAAAGATTGATGATGATTGATGATGATTGGTGCTTGATGATTGATGCGTGATTGATTGATGATTGATTGATGATGATGGATGATGATGGGTGATGATGGATTATGGATGATGGATTATGGATGATGGATTATGGACGATGGACGATGGACGATGGATGATGGATGATGGATGATGATGTCCATGTCCAGACGCCATGCCAGACGGCCTGTCTGTTGATTCGTTATCGAGGCTAATCTTCTACACAGACGCAGGCAACAAAGTCATTGGCATGATAACGATGTACAGTAACGTCTACCGGCCTGTCATCGACTCCGGCCTTGACCTTCCCAGAGACATCGAGTTGGACAAACGCAACGGGTAACGACTGCGGCATGAACTCAATGTACACCTGATTCTCAAGCTGCATATGAATTAATCAGAGCTGCCAACAAATCAATAAAATCTTGAATGGCATTTGGCGTAGTGAATTTAACCTATAATACATTATGATTAAAGTGGAAAACTTTTTTTCTTTTGGTTAATACATTTTAGGGCAGCTGTTGGTCACCTAACACACCATCGGTTTGTCCGTCCGCCTCTTCTTCTCTTCGTCTGATTGTCTGTCTGCGCACTTGCACGTCCGTTATAGAATTAATAAGTGAGTCGTATTTGGCAAGACAACCAGTTAGTGTTCGATAAGCAATTGCCATATGATTTCATGAGTGCTGTACACTTAAAACCAAGCGTCTTACGAATACTTAAAATGCATATTTTCATCTCTGTATCACAAGAAAATGTATATATTAAACAAATCCCAGAATGATGTACTGGAGTGACTGGGGCGCCATTCCTAAAATAGAAAAGGCCAACTATGATGGTACGGAACGCCAGACTTTGGTCTCTGGATCTCCGGTTCTTGGTTGGCCAAACGCTCTGGCCTTGGACACAACCAGTGAGACATTATTTTGATTGTTCGCCCGTATTTTTTATTTCTTTAGTGTTCTGCCGCCTCCCCGTCTGTCTGGTTGAATGTCTAGCTGCCTGTTCCCGTTTGTGTCATAATTAGTAGTAACCGTGTTTGTAGTCTATGTACATGGAGGGACCTTTGTACTTACGTGGTTTTGGATGTTTATGGACTGCGTGTGCGCGTGGGTGAAACTCTATATGTGTACATATGCGCACGTGCGTGTGTGTTTGCGTATATGAGAACGCACGTACGTGTGTGTACACCCGCGTGCGATGTTGAACAGGTAGAAGACTGTACTGGGCGGATGCGCAGACGGACATGATAGGATGTGTTGACGTGGACGGCAGAAACACATCTGTGATTTTAAAAACTCCAGGAACCCACTACTATGGCATGGACATCTATCTCAACCGTCTGTTTGTGACTGACTGGGGCACGGCAAGGTAACTGTTCATTTGTTAATCTTCTCTACTGTCGTAATCTACACTCCGTAACCTTCTTTAGAGATTGTCATAGTCGTTTTCGTATTATTATCTACGGACTGTAATCTTTCATAATTTTCTGCGCAGATTGTCATTTTCACTTCATAATCTCCTTTAGAAATTTTCAGCTTCACATTTTAATCCTGCAAAATCCAAAACAAAACCAAACAAAACCAAACAAAAACAAGAACAAGAACAAGAACAAGAGCAAGAACAAAACACCTCGATATCTCCCAACGTCTCTTGATGCTTTTCAATTTCATATTTAATCTTATTTCGTATGAATATCACAACAAGCGTCTGAAGCCTCTTTATTTGCATACATAGAGAGAATTTTGGTTCTAGTAGAGGAATGTCGGTAAACCAGACACAGTCGGGTTTTAACTGTTTGAGGTGAATGCATTTCATCCCCATGCACGTGCATCTGTTTGTCAGTATTTTGATATTTTATACATGTCATTCTCTGTCTCATGTCTATATATTAATGCCAAATGTTATTTTTATATCATTTTATACAAAGGATATGTAAAAATGTGTTTGCTAATATATGGGTTGGCTGTACTCGCACGCATTATTTTGATTAACAGCGACAAAGTCGTAAAAACGTACCTCAAACGCATAACCACGGACGCCAGCAGTGAACAAACGATTGCAACAGCTATCGGACGACTGTACAATGTCAGACTTTATGCAGAGGAGACTGAGGACAAAGGTCAGTGGACTTTTTTTAAAAACATTTTATAAAAGGTCAGTGGAGGTGGGGTTATTATTATTCCTAAATGACAGAAGTCGGCTTCACAGACAGTAGGGTTGTAGCCAGTTATGAGTCACAGATCCATACAGTTCAGATCACCATGACCAACGATTTGAGTACCTCTGTACTCTGGGAGCTGGCAGAGTCGGCAACATGAAAGGGGAAATCCGTAGAACAAACGCTCAAACAAAGGCAGCATTAAACCAAGTAAGACATTTTCAATTCTAGGTCCCAATGGATGCGGAAGCAACAACAGTGTCTGTGATTTCATCTGCATACCCAGACCTGGAAACACCAGCAAGTGTCTCGAACAAGACGCAGCACCTAGTATGTATTAATAAATTTCAGTCTGGGACAACAAAAAGTGTCTCACAGACTCTTGTATGTACCTATAAAATATAAATCTGAAACAGTATCAGGTTCTATGTAAATATTTGATGATATGACAGGTATTGGTGCAGAGTGATTTTATTTGTAAGAAGCCTTTTAAAGTTTTTGCAAATAACCTTCATTTCATTTCAAAAATGAAGGGGATCTAAAATACTGCGCAGATGGTCTAATGGATTAAAAAAACATAATGCAGACAGGCTATGTGCATTTGGCAATATTTTCCCTTTCATAAATTTTCTTTTTCCAGCATCTTTTGCAACAAGTATGCCGACAACAAGTGTCCATGCGACCACCAGTTCTCTTACAGGACAAAGTGTTTTTATCAAAACAAGTGGTATTACAACTGATTTCTCTATGACAACACATATTGTTACCTCGACGGGAGACCGCACAGCTACTCTGTCAGGCGGGTATCCAAGTTTGACCATGACATGAATGACTGTCCAACATTAACAAGGGAACTGAACCAAGCTAAAAAAGACAAAGACGAAGACAATCTACATGTTTCGGGGCACTATCCCTTGAGTGTTTGTTCTGTCTCGCCGAGGTAAAACAAGGGGGGGGGGACAGAGGGTGATTGTGATGGCGTAGACAATGTTGCTGTTGGTGCAGGTGAAATGGCGCTTGATGACGAAAGTGGTATGGGGTGTGTGGAGTTTTGTGGCGGTGTTCAGGTAGGGGCAAGTGTGGCAGCGGGGGACATTGCATTGAAGAGGTGGGGGTTCAGACTCATGCATGTGAGAGCCGTGAGTGATTTTCAACAAAACTATTTGTCATTATCTCGTGCATCACCGGCGTCACTCAATATCACATTTCTGTCCGGCAGGCCTAATGATTCATATAACTTTTGTCTTTGATCTTGAATCATTTCTAAGCCCTGGATTATATACCTGCATCTAGCTCGATCATATAGCGACATGATCAAGATGAAACAGCTCACATGAATGCACTAACAACACGTCCAGCTGAGACATGGTTGACGGGATACTGCACGCGCGCATGCGTACAGCTACTGTAGGGTTAGGGCGAGGGAAGGTGTTGAATTGACTCAACTGCTTGGGGGACAAAGGAGATTTTAACAAAAGTCCAATGGCCTTAGATGTTAAACCCAGGCTAAATATGGGCATTGCATAGGTAGATACTGAAAGGAAGTTACGTTACAATAGCGTGTCTAGTTTTCGATGTTTTAAACCAGTGACACCAGTTCAAACAGGCTCGAAGGTTATAACAGGTCCGAGGGTGATAGTCGCCAGAAGACTCTTGTGATTATTTATTTTAAAGGTTCTGTGGAGCTCCACTAAGTAGCAAAAGAGATCGACCTTCTCTCTGTCTCCATGTCTTCTCCAAATTAAATAGGACTAAATGTACGTGGAATTCCATTCCATCGTCAGTTACCTGATACTTATAAATTTATTAATTAAACACCATCTAGTTACACCCTGAAGAGCAGCGGAAGTCCAGTTAGTATGGTGCATACATTTCGTCAAGAGTCTTGTTTATTTACAAACTGCCATAGTATACGCGTACAAAAGGATCTAAAGCAAGCAATAATTATATTTACCACAAGCTTTGGACTCCTACTTTGTTGACAGTCTGCTGGGGCAAAAGTTAAGAAACGACTCATCACACGAAATGTCGTGGTAGTAGTAACAACAGTAGCAGCAGCAGCGACAGTAGCAGCGATAGTAGCAGTTGTTGTTGTTATCTGTGGGATGATCGTCTGGTCGTTGTCGTTTTACTTCTTTTCTCCCTCTTCGAGTATCATCGCTGCTTTTCTTCGTTTTGTTATTGCTGTTGGTCGTGGTGGCAGTGGCCGGGGGTGGTAGTGTTCCTTTGGTCTGTCTTTTCTTTTTGTTTCCTTTTTCCATCTTTGCTTTTCTTCACAGATCAAGAGATAGATATTAACAGTATATCGAGTGCTTTAATACTGTAAAATATATTGACACTGTTTGACTCATATTTCAGAGTCGGAGACTGTTGTAACAACCAATGTGATCGTCATCATTGTGGTCACTGTAACTGGTGGTGCTGCTGGGATTTTCATCGTCGTTTTTGTCGTCTGTGTCTTGAAAAGAAAACAACGTAAGCAAACGATTACAATCTATTTTTTCCCAAAACTTAACCATACTTTTAAAACAGGAAAACTGATTAATATTGTTGAGGACGAGTTCAGCTCAAGGAAATAATGTATCGGAGAATTAAAAATCGGAGGACAGAGATAAAGGACGGGCCATCATGGAGTCAATTTAATTAAAGTCTAGCTTTCGTTTTTTGTTCCTGATCGCTGGAGATCGTATTATGTTAAAGTTCATTCGCGTTCTACAGGCGTGAGATATGGTGAGGAACCTGTCACATTTGCTGCGCAACAAGTCCAACACCATGATCCTCACGCAACACAAGACCCACCATCTGCAATACCTAGGGCAGATTGCTCAACTTCCGCTGACAATTTAGCCTACGACAACATCTACCATGAGATTGAAGACGTGTTCGGACCTGACGACATGAGTAGGTTCAAAAGACATTGCAGTTACGATTTGCTTTTTCGTCATCTGCTGTGATTTAAGTTATTACCTATCTCCCTCTCTTTCTCCCTCCCCCCCTCTCTCTCTCTCTCTCTGCCCGCGTGCTGGGGAGGGAAAGAACCCAATTTTCTTAACCGCTTTCTGAGAAAATTAATGGTCGGGGTTTTTTGATATGGTAAACACATTTCATATTAAATTTATTCGATAAAAAATACAAAATTGACTAAGAATACTTAGAGGTGTTTGGAGAACATTGATGACCATGTCACCTGTAATCTGTGTCATGGATAAAATTGTGTTCTCGCTGATTTTTCTTGTCCGATGGTCTGAAAACTGGTCATGTGACTCGTGTGGCGATTTAAAGTATGCAATGAGTTGAAAGGTGGGGTGATTTCAATGCTGTGATTATCCAACTTGTGTCCTCATTTGAATTGTGTTCTGTCTTGAACTGCGTGATTATTTCAGTTGTTTGCTTAGGTAAAGTGTTGTTTTAGGTAAACTGTGTTTTGATTTGAACTCTGTCTTAATTTCAATGGTGTGTTCTGGGTTCTGATTTGAATGGTGTGCTCTTGGTTTTGATTTGAACTGTGTGCTGCAGGAGACAGCAGTGACGACTACCTTCACCCATCAGAAGTTCCCTATCTTGCTTAGGTAAACTGTGTTTTGATTTAAGCTGTTTCCTAATTTGAATGGTATGCTCTGGGTTCTGATTTGAGCTGTGTGCTGTGGATTCTGATTTGAACTGTGTGCTGTGGATTCTGATTTGAACTGTGTGCTGTGGATTCTGATTTGAACTGTGTGCTGTGGATTCTGATTTGAACTGTGTGCTGTGGATTCTGATTTGAACTGTGTGCTCTGGGGTCTGATTTGAACTGTGTGCTGCAGGAGACAGCAGTGCCGCCTACCTTCACCCAGTCAGCAGTTCACTGCAGACTACCTTGATCTGAGTCGTCAGGAGCCAGCGAAGTGGAAGAGAACAGTTGAATGTTAGCTTTGTCATATATATATATATAAGCTCCGTTTGGGGGGAAATATAGAAACGCTGCTGAACAAAGAAGTCGATATAAATAGATTTCTCTACTTCTGTTTCTCTCCTTGTCGGGGATTTTCTCAAAAAAAGGGTTATTTTTGTCACTTAATTTGTATATATTTTTTTTTCTGTAGTTACGTCCGACACAGAATACCATCACCACAAACAAGAAAAACTGTGACTAGGGATCACGCGATGTAAATGCCCCAAACAGCACACTTTCTGGGTAGACGCACACTTTCTGCGTAGACGCACACTTTTGAGGAGTACACTGTCTGTGACATAGGAGGGGAAGTGCTCGTGCATATTAGTGCTTTCACACGCCTTAATTTCTCACGTTTATGTGTGTGTGGGGACAGGCGGACTAATAATACTGAGCCACCAGACTCATGGCTACAGTGTGAAATGACAATTTGGTAGAAAGTCCAAATGAAGTTTGTACAACGCTTAACTCCAGGAAATAATGCATGAGCACTACTGGATTGGAACCGGCAACTTTCCACAAGCTACTTCCGCAGCCATGCTGCAAATTTCACCACCCAGTATTTTGTATACCACCCCACCCCACTCCACTCCCCGCCATCTTCTCCACAGGCATGATGCAGTCTCCGAGCTAATTGGAGCATTTCTCTCTGAAGAATATAGCCAGCCAATCGCGTTGCTCCGTGCAAGAAAACAACGGACTGCTCTTGAAAACTATTATAGTACATATGCAATAAGCATTAAAAACTTAATTTTTTGAATAGAAAATTATCAAAGAGAGAAAGACAATATTACTGAATGCTGTAAAAAGTCGTCATTAAAATGCTGGTCAATATAAAGTGGATATATATATATATATACGTGTGTGTGTGCGCGCGCGCGCGCGTGTGGGTGTGTGTGCATGATGCAGCAGACTGGTTCGTTAGCCGGTATAAGAGTGTCGTACCACAGATCTTATATATATATAAGATCTGTGGTCGTACTCCATAACAAAGTCTGTTACCAGTGTGTCTGCAATGTTCGACAAAAAGTTTTGACAGCGTTGTCCTGAATTTAGAAATGCACATTGTTCCTGTTCTGCAATAGGCCAAGTACGTTTAAACTCTGTAAACTCTTTTCTTGTAAAAACAAAAGTGTATTGACCAAGGTAGTGAATTTTGTTAAAATGCTTCTTAATAGAGCGCATTAGTGAATAGATGAATAGGTGCCTACGTTTTTGAGTGTGTGTGTACGTCTGCGTGCGTGATTGAGGGTGTTTTTTGTGTGCATATTAATCACTGAGTTTATTTATATCAATATACGTATATTCTAATCTCAGGTGAACTACGATTGAACCGCGTTCTTTGACATTTTTTTGTGAATACCCCCTGATGGTAAAAGAATAAAGAAACTTGAAACTTGAAACAAAATGAAAGCGAAAGTGAATATGAAAGCGAAAGCCAACATGAAATGAAAGCAGAAAGTGACTGAAAGCAAAAATGAAAAAAAAAACCAACAAACTTGACTTAAGTATTGTAGGTCTACGCCAAGATTGAGTTAATTAAATCTTTGGTGGTTTCCGACCTATGCTAACTGCGGAAAGTGTAGTTCCACATGGAAACAACATGGAAACAATTAAACAGACTATTAGTGCTGTTCTGTGCATGCATGCGTGAAGGCTCCTATGTCCTGAGTTACAAATTAACTACCACATCTACCACATTCCAAATTTACGAAATAAAATCAGCTCCACTACTGCAAAGTCTGAAAAAGTTTTGTGAACAAAAAGGACTTAACCACACCACACCACACCACACCGCACCACACCGCACCGCACCGCACCGCACCGCACCGCACCGCACCGCACCGCACCGCACCGCACCGCACCGCACCGCACCGCACCGCACCGCACCGCACCGCACCGCACCGCACCCCATCC
>SMGT01011193.1:0-38694 GCA_004794575.1 Lanistes nyassanus
CTTCTCAGTCCTTGTAAGACTGACATTAGTATTATACTACCTTCTCAGTCCTTGTAACACTGACATTAGTATTATACTACCTTCTCAGTCCTTGTAAGATTGACATCAGTATTATTTAACCTTCTCAGTCCTTGTAACACCGACATTAGTATTATACTACCTTCTCAGTCCTTGAAAGACTGATGCAAATGTATAGAAACGTTGACATTAGTATTATACTAACTGTTCAGTCCTTGAAAGACTGATGCAAATGTATAGAAACTCTATTGCCATGGAGATTAATCGTGATTTGCGGGTCAGCTGTTAACGGGTTGTAGAGGGTATAGTTCCCTAAGCATTTGGTTCTTTTTGCAAAATATTGAAAACGTGCTTTAAACCTTCGTGACCAAGTGGGCAAGATCTTTCTAGAGTATTATTAACTATTTTTTGTTAAACAATACAGGTATACCTGAAAGAATTCATCGAAATCTGACAATTACATCTAATCTACGAAACATTCATGACTCGTAATCACTTTCTTACTGTCCTGTACACTTTATATCTGACATTTTTAGACATTTTTAGATACAGCCATGTGTCAGGACTGTCCAAAACATCGGAAAGTCTTTGCCTCAAGAAAAGCGAGCGAGAAAGAAAGCCCTTTAATATCTTTCTCTCTTTTCACCAGTGGCATGAAAATTTTCCACCTCTTGGAATAAATGAGATTTCAATCTTTTTTAATTTGACTTCCATCCACACTCCCCAACAGATGGGTACATATGCTTGGTTACACGTCAGTGCGTGTACTTGATCGAAGGGGGTAGAGCGGTTCAGAAGAAACAGCGTCTGATCAAGCAAATATTGTTGGGGGGGGGCTGGCTTAGCGTTATCATAATAAACTTTTGTCATCCATAAAATTGTGTGCTCGAGGAACCATGGGAATGAAGCTCCCTAAGGATGTCTCTTCATTTCAAGAAAACGTCTTTCTTTGTAGAGAAACGTATTACCATATGTACCAATACCACCCATCACATCCGTCGAACAGACGCCAACTAGGGGGTGCGTGTCCCAAACTTTATTTGTTGAGAATATTCTGTTGCAGATGGTGGCCGGCTTACCATGCAACCTATTCGATAGTCTAGTGGCTATATTATAGGACCTCTTCTCTATCTCTACTGACTACCCTATTGATAACTCAGACGGGAGCCTGCCCTTCTACTATTCTCTAACTTTTCCTGGCCGCTAAAGGCAGTGGCTTCTTCCAGAGTAAAACTCCGTTGTGCAGTCGTAGCAGAGGTGCACGTAGAAGGCAACCCTGCGGTTTACCTCCCACTGTGCCCCTCAGTCTTCTGCAAGCTAACTCCTGCCTTGGGCCTTCGTGGTCAAAACTTTCTAAGTCCCATGGCCAAGCAAGCCTAAGCCCTATGGGCTGGGCGTAAGCCCGAGCAAGCTTCTTCCGTCCGAGTCCTCTCTCTATCTGTTCTCTAATTGTCTGAATGAATCTGAAACTCCCTCTTCTCTCAAGTCCCCCTTTTTATTTATCCCTACTCCAACGCCCTATACATCACATGGTCTATTCTGGTAAACAGCATCACGAGTTACCAAGGCCAGCGACCGGACATTACTAATGCATTTGTGATCAGTTGTCGCCATGCTGTCCCTGACTCTTGGACCTGGGGGGGGGGGGTAGGTTGACTCCTTCCCTCCCCAGTACGTATTGTTCCCTGGGAGAGCTCGAAATTTACTTCCCTGAACTGAGTAGGCCAGCCTCCAGTTTAAAGTGAGGAAACAATGCTAGTTTTACACGCCCAACTATCAATTTCGTTATACATATTCATGTTCTCAATAAGTCAAAGTATGTTTAGGCAGAAGCACTCCAATCGAATTTAAAATCTGCGTGACAGATTAATGTCAGTTAACAGAAAAATACATTAAATTTAAGGGGTTTATTTTTTATCTTCTCGCTGCTTAAGCTGATTATATACAATAAGCAAACATAAGGCTTACTTCCATCGTCCCTTTATGAAATGACACGCTGCATTATATTCAGAAACTTTATCACCCACCTTTGGGGCATGTCCCGTCGACAGGGCTACAGGCCACCTTGTTGTTACAAACAGTTTGTGGACAGACATGTTGACACTGGATTCCAAAGTATCCCGGCCGGCAGACTGCGGGAGGACACGATCAGATAAAAAAATATGATCATGACAGACTATGGTACTGGTAGAAGACGTTTGACAGTTTAAGGACGGATGTACTGATACAAATAAGATCTTAAGTCTGTGTAGACAATCGCATTAAACAAAAGGTTACTGGGATGCTTTGTTCATACAAAAATTGCGTACTATTAAAAGTAGCTAACTTGTAAAGGTATGAATGCGATTATCAACCAACAAAACCATACTAAACGAAAGTCTAAATACTTTTTTTAATTTGTAGTTTACATCTTGCTACTGGTATTTGAGACCGTTCACAATTTTCCAGTATCGAACACCGATCGCTGACTCCCCGTTGGGTTAGTTACACACAACGGTGGCTTGTCAAAAAAGGCAAGGGAAAGTACTCTTTGTACGAAAGGGAACTTCGGTGATCTCCACTGATGGCCATGTGCACTAAGGGCCTCGTCATATTTATTATTTCATTTATAATTACATCTAGGTACAGACCTTTGACCATCTGCGAGTGAAAACGAACCCGCGTGCCGAGATACAGAATTCAAGGCAATGGGAGGACAAACACAGACTCACGTGCAAGCCATGCACGTTCTCAAACACGTGCACAAAGTCCATGCTTCAAGTAGTTAGCTAAAGACAGCCTGGTCGTTTGTCCAGTTAACTGTGATTGTGATGTTCAATGTAAGACTTGTATCAGCACATAGTTGTGTTTCATACTACATGTACCACTACTTATCGCAGTCATATCTGATGATGGTTGTAACACTTCTGGTACTGGTGATGCCACAAAAAGCAGCGAAGACCTTTGGGAAATTTCCAGTGAACATTAAATCGCATCCAACAGATAATAACAGTTATAATCAGTCGAGTGGGGCGTGCGTCGGTCAGTCTGTTCGCCTAACAGCTTCTCGTCATGCCGTTTCTGTTTATACATTTTTGTTCTAATATCTTTTGTCTCTTACCCCACACTTCAACCTCACACACATTGATACCGTAGTCCTGAGCTGTCTTGTAGTCATATTTAGCCTGACGGTTCGTCCAGCCAGGTGTGTGGAACAGGTGATATATGACGGGTTCGAAACTGGTCTTTGAAAAGTGTGACACTGCTGTCCATCCACTGTAACTTTGACTCCATCACTGAGCTCAAGAACTGAAACAGTAACAAAACAAGTCGCAATATATTTAAATTATTGTATAGTCTCCTAAAATTATAGAAATTATAAAATTGAAGGCCAGTTCAATCATAGATGCGTGTTCCTTTTTGTAGTGGTCAGCACCACACATCACGAGTGTATCAGAAAAGAAACTTTTTGTGCATCGTTCTGTCGATTTGGGTAGGAGGAAGCACATGCATCATTTTTTTGTTTGGCTGTTGAGTGAAGGTGACTGCAGGCATTTTGGGAAAAACAGAAGGGTTCAGTTATTCAGAGAAGTAGAGAGAAAATAAAAACAAAAGATCAAAGTAAGAAAAATAACAGATATTTCAAATAATGCACATACACCCACACACACACACACAACCTCAAACACACACACACACACACATGATACGCGCAAGCGCAACTCCCACTTAAAGCAAACAACAGACCGGAAGGAATGAAGCAAAAAGAAAGAAAAACCCAGTGAGTGTAAAGCTTGCAAACAGCTAAGCGTAGACAATCCTAACATAGTGGTATGGGTCTCTGTGGACCAGGTGATGATGATTACCTCTATAAGATCTCCAGAAGATTCTGATGCCGTTGATACTGTAGCGCTGGCCAAGGTCAACCTCCCAGTAAGGTTCTTGGTCATAATCACCAGTTAATATACAGCTGGGGCTGTCCGGGAACTGGTTTATAGGTCTGAAGGTCGTATCTAGTTTGCCGTTCACAGCAAGACAAGCTGGGCCGGATGTCGCATTGTATCGTGTGCTGTTTAACACTGAACTCATTTTCGCTGTTTTGCCCACCGCCACATTTTCTGTAAGTAAGAAACGAAATGGTCATCAAATTCCTCGATATGGTCAGAAACAACATGGCGAGATTATGTAGGGACACCCCTGATACGGGTCCCGTAGCTAGTACTTTCTACGTGAAGCTATCGAGTTAAATGCAGTTACCTCCCTTGTACACCTGTTTCGCACCAACGACTTTCTTCTTCATCTGTCCTCGTGTACCTTCCACATTTTCTTTTCTTTTTTTAATTTCTTTTTTGTGTGTGTGTGTGTCAGAAGAAAATGTGATAGTGTCGGTGGTAAAAGATCGTTTGTTGGGAAACCACAATCTCAGGTTATAATTCTTGGGTGTTTGTTTTCGGCTTGGTGAAATCACTATAACAACCTGGAATGCCAACACCGGTGAGGTGGATGCCGTAAATACTGGATTTTATTTGACAGTAAGGACAAACACTGAAAAGTTTAAGGCCTAAAAGAAATTTTGGTAATAATGACTACTTAGCGTGTGGAATGTTTTGTCGGAATCTTTAAGTACAGTCCAGCGAAGTGTCAACGTGTATGCTAAAGATAGGAAACGAAAGACACAATTGTATCCAGCGCCCCCTAGTATCCCCACGAGGTATAATTCCAATCCAACCATTCTAAGAATAGAACCAATATAGCAGGACTGTTTTAAAAACTATATTTTATAGTTGAGTATGGCATTATAAAATAAAGAAATTACACGTACGTTTATTGGGAATGCTTTCATAAAAGTTTGTGAACTCGCAAGAACCGTAGTCACGGCATGAGCAAGTGGGATTTGAAAGAGAAAATCAGGTTTGTTTTAGGAATATCACTTACAGATTGAGGTAGATAGCCCCTTCAACGTGCGACCGTGTTTGGGGCTCGAGTTTGGAGATAACAGCACAATATGTGTAGTTACAAAATAACAAATACAGCGTGGCCGTATGTTTAAGGTACACGAAACGTAATGAAACATAACGAAAACTCCCCGGCTCGAATCCAATACTTTTGGTCTTTTTTAAGTTTACACGATTTAGTGTTTAGGTTGTTCTTTTGTCTGGGCGTGAAGCTGGTGTTCAGGATTACCCAAGAGGGTAGAATTATGGATAGGAGTCGTAGGCAGACACAAAACCCTTAAAGAAAAACACCGTCTTATAGATCAAAGCGACAGTGTACCCCAATCTCCAAATGAAATGTCACATTTCTTTACAGTCCTTCTAGGAACTGACATTGCTTGTGTGATTCCGCTTTGAAATAAGATTTTCTGTTACTTGCAAACTAAATGGGAGACATAGAAATTCTGTTTCCAATGCAAACATCACACCATACTTTAGCCTTTATGCCTAACGTCCGATTTTTGAGACGCAGTACATTTCAAGGGCTATAACCCAAGTTCATCCCCTGTTGTGACTCAGCTGGTGCAATTTTTTAATGTTTTATCTTGAGTACACTCCCTTCACAGTAGGAGTGGGGCTGTCTTTTGTAAAAAATAAATCAAATATCAGAAGCATTACCACAAAAATCACAAAAGAATAAGGCTATTATTTTTCTTTCTAAAACACTTGTTTGTACTACACTAAGAATAAAAAGTGGAGTTTATCAGCCCTTCATCAAAAATATTGCACATTATTTATCTCCAAGTTCGTTAGTTTTCACATCTATGTTATTTTATTCACACTTTTAAAAAAAAAGGTATAACCCCTATCCATTTCTGTCCACCGTTTCATTTTTGGGACGCCCAAATTTAATGGTCTACATGACCAATTTAAAAGTTTTAATCAAAAATGGGTTGCATATGTTCACTGTGGATATACCTATAACATAAAGCACCAAAAGAACATTAATGTGTTGAGGAGAAAACAAAACGAAGTGAATCTGGGGGTCATTCTCCTCGTCATTTTAACGTCGTTTGCTCATCCAAACAATTCTGTTTCCCGAAGCGTGACGTGGCCTCCTTTCATTTGTTTACCACTATGGTCCATGAACACTATAGCAAGTGCTGCGTGTTAGGCCGCTGGCAGCAGCTTACCGGAAGCTGAGGCGCTACAAGGGATGCCACAACGAAAGAAAATGCATAACTGTGGTTACGGATGTTTGGTGCTAAATGAAATCTCTCATAGCGCCTCAGCTTCCTGTAAGTGCTGAGGTTAAGCGGTGCTGCGGTACATGGGGCTGCTTTCACCTTCAAACATAACATGTGTAGGAATTTGTTTATGTCAGAGGACAAAGTCGTGAGGACAGGGACAGAAGGAAAAGATAAAAAACTGCAGGCTATTCTGACGCAACATGACTATGAACCTACGGTTCTACTGATCCCCATATCTACACTACATTTTAAAAATAGCTTACCTGTTGTAGCAGCAGACACAGATCTCAAGAACAAAGACAGGTACAGCCAGCGGAGTAGGCAGTTAAGTCTGTGATTTTTCACCTGCATGGTGCACCCACATCGCAGACAGAACAGTGCCTTTAAAATACGTCATTTGTAAGAAGTGTATCAAATGTACATAGCGAGAAGTGATGGCTTCCTGGGAAGGTAAATTCTTAATATTTTTTTTATTGAAGACGATGGTTTTAGATCGCGTTTTCAATGTTAAGTTGCAAGTTTTTCCCGGTTATACCGGTCACACAACGCAAAGAAAAAGGTAGGCAGAGCAATACAAGTGAATAAAATATAACAGGCGGGGAAACCATCTTGTACAGTATATATCTGGTCTCAAACAGGTCATGGTCTAAAACTTGCATGATTCTGGTTTCATAAAAAGTCAGGGGTGATAATTTATCAGCTGTACTTTATGTAAGTCAAGGGAAGCTTCTGTGTCTAGTTGCCTCACTTACCGAGAACGCATTCTGTCTCAGGTTATTGTTGTATATTTAATGGCCTTTACAATGTATTCCTGACACAACTCTTAGTCTGGAATACATAATCAGGAACACTAGTGAGTCTGGGTACTGTTTAAAGTGTCTAATACTGATATTAATGAAGCCGTTAAATGTGTGTACTAGGAATGTTTTTGTCGGAATCTTTGAGTAAATTGCCGCGAAGTGTAAACATGTGTAAGCAGGAACGATAATCACGGCATGCTCATTCGGGATATGAAAATCAAAGCAGGTTAATTTTAGAAATGTCACTCACAGATAGAATTATATCCTGATGTTTAGGAATACAATATGGTGGCTGTGCTTATCTAAACCATTTTTTGTTTGAGGTCTTCAACAGTGGCCTGAAGTAACACACGCAGCCACTTGTTTCAGATCTGAATGCGCGCGCATAAACAAAACGTAACCTAGAAACCAAGACCACCAAAAGAGATTCTATTCCATACTATTCCATCAGTTATATCTAAAAACGCACAGGATGTTACTTATTTATAAAACAGCGAACAATCTCAAATCCAGCGGGGTTTTTGGTGCTAGTTGTTTCTTTGTCAAAGAAACTTAAGAGTAGAATTGTGTTACTCTAAGGTTCTCAGCAAACAAAATAAAAGAGTTTTATTTCTTGAGAAGTACATTTTTTTTTACTGTAAAATCAAACATCACGCATACGTGGCTTCTTATTATATTTCTCCACTGGCGTCACCTATATATTGTAGCACGTACTTTGTAGCTGCTGACAGCAGCATACCAGAATTTGAGGCACTACAAAGGTTGACACAACGAAGGGAAATGCATAATTGTGGCAACGGATCTGTGTCCCCCTGCGAGTGCAGGCTTAGTAACAGTCTGAAAACCTACGGGGGGGGGGGGGACTGAGTTACTGCAGTAGCTTTAAACCCATACATGTAGGACGTATTTATGTCGGAGGACACAGTCATGAGGACAGATACAGCACGAAAACAAACAGGCAGTTTGGCCACTGTCAGACACAATCACTAGGAGATTATGGTTACATCAATCTCCATATATAGCATTATATTATCTATACAAAACGCGTAACCTGTTACAGCAGCAGACACAGATCTTAAAAACAAAGACAGGTACAGTCATTCGAGTGGGGGTGGGGGCCAAGGGTTTTGGTCTTTCAGTTTCATGCAGCACTCACATCGCAGACACTTACAAAACAGTGCAATTAAAACATCGTAGAATAAAATTGTCTTTTGTGAGAAGTTTATCAGTGAAGTGCTGGCCACGTGAAAAGAGGCCAGCAAGATGACTATGTTCTGACAGGGAAAATCAGTTGGGAAACCTAGACGTACATATAACCGTTTGTGCCAGTTGTTCTATTTATCGGGGATGGGAAAGTTCCATAATTGTTACTAGTCCGACGGGGTAGACACTCTTGGAATTCACGAACCACTGGTCCAAGTTGCTCTCTCGATCTCTCTGTCCTGCTCGCTTGCTCCGTAAGACTGTATAGAAAATTTAGTATATATATATATAGTATACGTTTAGTAGTGCCCTGTAAATAAGCAATTTTCCTCCTTTGAATCGAATGTCCTGTCAAACCAGAAGCAAAATTTTTATAAGTTTCCTCATTGGAATGGGTAAATATCTTTCGTTCAGCCGGCTTCACAGCACTATTCTTCGCCTGAACCCCCCCAACTCCCACCCCCCCCCCCGGACTTCTAACCGATGATCACTATCGACTGTATTTGATCTTTTTTTCATTGGCCAGGCGATATTTCTAGTGGTCATGGGCCATTGTACCTGTGTACATGTATTTTTTAGTCCCTGAAAACGTTTACTTATACCATGTTGTATACAATGCAGTATTTTGCTACGACAAGCATGGTGCACGAGAAAAGAAACGTGTGAGAGAGAGAGAGAGGGAGAGAGAGAAAAAAGAGAGAACTTTCCGTAAGACTTACAACAGCCAATTATTTCGAACAAATCACACAGATTTCTTTACCATTTTTTTTAAAAAATGTGAATATTTTCCACATACAGTTTCCTATAAGATCTACATCTGAACATTGTCTAGGGCTTTATGGGTCATTAACACACAATGTTTCTAAAAAAAAAAGATAAAAACCTGTTTCTTGAAGAGGAGTAGGTCTCTTCGATGTCACTTTCTACAAAAACAGCGTTCGCTGAGATGTGAAAAGCGTTGTATTAGATATCAGTACGTGACGAGAAGAAAGATATAGAGATGGGCAAGGGGGGATTTTAAAACACAGGAAGTGTGGCGCTGTTGCCACGAGTCTGATACAGCCGACATTTAGGATTTCCTGAATTTTGTTCGAACCACTTAAATAGCATACGAACGACTAGACACAGTGCAGTCTGAGTACCGATTCCTGTGTTATGTGTGTGACGCCTGTGTGCATGTATGCAGGGGGGGGGAGGGGGTCGTGTTAGAGAAGGAAAACGAAACGAAAACTTTATTGTCTCTGGCCACATGGCCTATACAATGGGAGATTAGCATGACACACAGTATTACAGTAATTCCATACTTAGAGGCAAATTATATGATGACTGTAGTAAACATTTACATTCACGAAAGTTCTAATGTGGACAGTTATCTGGCATTTCAATCGCATTCACTTCATTTCGGCGCTTAAAACTGTGGTAAAGGTATCTGCTTAATTGATGGAGCTTCGAGGATCTTGAAACAGACGAGACAAGGTAGAATGTGATTGGTGTAAGGTATATTTGCACGGAAGATATCTCGATCTCAGATCGTTTAAATGGTCGCAAGTAAAAAGCAAATGGAAGTCTTTGTCCACTTCTGTCTTGCATAAAGGGGAGTGTAACTCTTGTGTTGGAACTATTTTGTACCTGTTCGTATGGGTTTTAAGAGCTGAAATGCTCATTCGAAATCTCGTCAGAATATCTCTTAGCACCTTGTTTTTGATGTACTTTAGATAGGGCTCCAAAAGTAACGAGGACTTAAAAACTGCATACACATTAAACCTTGGACGGTTTGAAATGTGCGATAGCCATTCTTCATGGCAATCGATAAGTCGTTGTTTAAATTCACCCAAGAAACCATTCAAATATCTGCACCTTGGTTTCCCCACACAAATCCAAATCCATATGTATAAAGCGTTCTGTGAACGTCCGAAGCCCAGAACACTTTGCCTCTGTTGTGGGGCTCTAGCAACATGCTGTACGCCTTGCGTGGCAGTCTGTGTCAAGCCTTGTCAGACGTAACCAGTATCGCACACATGACACAGCGGCATGTACTGACAGGGGGAATCTTCCTGTGTCACCAATACACCATGTCGTTGGGAGTCTTAGGGCTAACGTTCCACAGTTTTTTTTTCAATGTAAACAAATGAACTTGTTCTATGGGAAGGTGTTTCGGAACCATAAAGGAGCATTGGTTTAATTTGACTGTCAAATAGTTTAAGCAATATGTTGAGAGAACAGTCTCCAAGCTTCCAGAGGATTTGAAAGAGTTGTACAACACCTAATTTGGCTCTTGCTACCAAATCCTTATAGGCTTTGGGAAAACGATAGACGAGTTGTAAACATTAAACCGAGATACTTGTGAGAATTGACAACTTTGATCACCTGACCGTCATATAGCCATTTCTCATTTTTAGCTAATTGAACACCGATTCTAAAAATCATGATGTTTGATTTTTCTAAATTAACGACAAGGTTCATTTCTTTCGCACTTTGGTTACGAACGACTAGGCATAGTGCAGTCTGAGTATCGATTCCTGTGTTATGTGTGTGACGCGTGTGCAAGGGGCGGGGGGTGGGGATCGTGTGAGAGAAGGAGGGGATGGGTGAGAGCTATGCACGCACAAGAAATTTTCATTTTTTCATTTTCTCCTTAAAATTGTAGCTGGCAACTGATGAGTTAACTCACTGACTTGGAGACGCACACACGTCCGCATGCATGAATGTGAGCTCACTGAAAGACAGAAGAAGGAAGAAAAGAATGGCAGAAAGGAAATTGAATGTTTACTCAATTGTTCACACTTTCTTCAGCTAGCCACCTCCATTTCTCCTCGATATGGTGTGTACATCTTCGTTCAATAGATTCTAGAAAAGGGTTAATCGCTCAAACAAACAAACAAACAAACAAAAAAACAAACAAACAAACTACCTACCTACCTACCTACCTACCTACCTACCTACCTACCTACCTACCTACCTACCTACCTACCTACCTACCTACCTAACTAACTAACTAACTAACTAACTAACTAACTAACTAACTAACTAACTAACTAACTAACTAACTAACTAACTAACTAACTAACTAACTAACTAACTAACTAACTAACTAACTAAAAAGAACCAACCTCGAGGTTTATTTACTGTTTGAAAGGGAGGTTGCAGTAGAGTAGACCTTTAAGTTTTTTGCTTATCTGTGCAAAAAGTAGTTGGGCTTGAGATTTTCCTGGAAGCATGAGATCATTTGTCAAGAGCGTTCTGCTTCGGTAACAAACTAAGTGTTCTGACTTGAACATTTCCTGTTTACAGTGGTGGGTGTCCTCAGAAACGTCAGATTTCCTCCCAAACGTTGAACACCTTCAGTCACGCTGGCGGGTACACGTGCTTGCCGCCAAGCCCCAATGACAGATCAGGTTCCCCTGCGGTCTACATTCACTTTTATTTCACGTGTCCAGACCCAGGCTGCATGAGTGTTCGTATCTCTTGCCCACACGTAAAGGTGCCCACAGAATACAGACTGAACGGGCATTACCACTGTCGTTATGTCGAGAACAGAAGTTACGAAACCCTATGCGACCCAGCACTGAACAGTGTTGTGTTTCGTAATGCAACACAATGCACTAATGAATGTGCATAGAAGCCTACTTGCATCGAGTGGTCATGTTTGTGTTTCCCTGTGAGGTGATAGGGGAGGTCTGTTTTCAATATTCGCTTTCCCAGATGCTTCTCAGTAACCAAACGTGCAGTTATCGTCAGTTAATATCGTACTCATGTGCTGAACTGAGTAGGCAGAGTTATCTGGTTTTCACACTCAAAACCCCACGTTCAGACATTACTGTACAACTGGACACCAGCCCTGACTTCCATGACAGTTCTTATTTCCTGTTCATACTTAAATGTACACGTAAAATACACAGGACAAATGGGCCTTATAACCGCTCTTATGCACAGAAATCCAGATACGGCTGGTCTGGCATGCCAGCCCAAGTCTCGATTTTACTGTCACAAGCCCCAGTAGGGAAGGCTTAGGTCAGCTATGTCCAGGTGTACTGGTCTACAACAAACAGGACGAAGGGAAGATTTTCGTTGGTTGTCTGACTGGTTAACAATATATTATATGATATATTATCATCGGTTTCTCACAACAAGGATAGTTTGGAAGTGGTGGCTCCGTCCTGTTGTTTTCAATGTGGCTGTTAAGAAACACGGAACTGAGCCAAGCCGACAGTTTCGGGGCATTACACTTTCGTCAGGACAACACAAACACAGGCGGATAGAGACAAAGGCAAGATAAAGGCAGAAACAGATGAAGGCAAAGACATAAAATAGGCACTTAGCTGGTGAAGTGGAGAGAAGTAGGAAGCCCGGCGTGGGGAAATGTGGATGTGTTTACTATAATGTAGCATCATCGTCTACAGACTACCTCAAACATAAACATCTGTCATTTCATCTTAGACAAGGCCGAAACAGTTACATGTCTGGCCATAAAAATCCCTCCTGGCAGTTCTTGGAGGCGGAACTCAACCTAAACGTTCACTGGGCTGCTGGAAGACTTCCCAAAACTTTCCCCAGTTATCACAGAAACACAGTGCGAAGTCAGATTGTGTTTGCCTACACATTAACGACAGAAACACAGGTCTCCTTGATTCCTGGATGTGCTGTCCCCTACCGCTGACTGTTGCCAGTTCAGTTGTTTCGATGTAGTGGGTGAAAAAATGAAGGCGTGGGGGGGGGGGCTCATGTGCTGGTTGTGGCGACTGGAATGGTGATGGTAGTGGCTGTTGTCGCTGTTCACTACAATTCACGTCTTCTTTACCTTGTGACGTAGAGAAGAAAGAAAATGTTTTCCTTTGTTTTTTGTTGTTTTTGTTTTGTTTTGTTTTGTTTTATTGGGGGGGGGGGAGGTTGCATCGTAAATGTTGTATGTAGAAAACACTTAACTGATATCAGGGATCAGGTATAGATTTTTCTATAACCACACAGATAAACACACGCGCACGCACGCATGTACAAACACACACATACACTCTCGAGCGCGCACGCGCACGCACACACGCACACACACATTCGGCTTTCTGTATTAGATTATCTTCAACGTTGAAGTGCAAGCATTACAAAGATGGCTGGAAGAGAGATAACCATGCATAGCTATAAAAATGAAACGTGAGTAGTGTCCCATTTGAAAGATGTATCCGTTCTTGTCGCACCTAACTTTCTTTCCTTCCTTTCTGTTCTGTCTTCACCATCGTTGTCATCAGGGTTCGATGTCCTGCGACGTTCTCTTAGCCGAAGTTAAAGCGAAAATTGAGATCTCAACAAATTAAGTTGGACTAGCTTTCTTCTCTCTCTCTCTCTCTTTGCTTAGAGTCTCTTTGTACTGGACCGACAGGTACAGGAAACGGCACTCAGAAAATAACGAAAGCAAGACACTGTAACGGTGTTTAGTTTTCTAAATTTAATTTAAAGAGTGTATTTTATTACCAGCAGCACGAGAACCCGATTTCTAGGCCTCAGAATTCACAACACCTGATGACGCCCTCGGGACAACAGTTATTATTCGTCAGACACTAGCGCTGCTGCAGCTTCTTAAAGGGAGATAACGCCACCGGTCGTCTGTCGCGGGCAGTGAACGTGAGAGAAGATAATGAGGGATTGTTAGAGAAACAGCTCGAGGTACTAGAAAAGTAATGAAAAAATACAGTTTTTTCACCGCGTTAGGCGAACAACAAAGAATTGGAGAATAAGTTTTAGTTTATCAGCAAGTTTATTAACAAAAGAATGAAATCGAACAACTTTTTTCACCCTATTAGGCACACAACAAAAAAAAATGAGAGAAATAGGTTTATCAAGAAAGAAATAAAATTGTACAACCTTTTTTTCATCTCATTGGGAACACAACAAAGAATTAGAGAAATGAGAAATCAGGAATTTTATCAGAAAAGGAATGAAATGATACAACGTTTTTTTCACCCATTAGGTACACAACTGGACATTAAATGAGTCACACCTGAAATCTTGGTTGCCTCTGGTAACATAGGAGCCACCAACTGGGTTTTGTTTCCTGCGAGACCGCACTTGACAAATACGTTAAGGGGTAATTACTCCAGTTCTTCGTACACTTCATTTTCAGACAACTCCGAGCTCATGACACGCTTGTCATACATGGGCGTGAGGTAATCTTCTGTCTCAATCTCACGGAGACCTTTTTGACACAGACGAAGCGCATTTCCTTTAAAATAAGGATTTGTTTCAGGAAATAATCAGTAGCATTCACTGGAGCACTTATAACACAGGTCCATGTGCTTATGTACACACAACCACGCGCACAGAAACACACAACATACACGACATTGAACATGGACAGTTGATAACATGGACATCGTAAAGATCAGTCTGAGATTCTTCACAATCTTCGGTTTCAGTTTCCACCAAAATTAACAGACCTTCCTTTTCTGACTGTCAGAGAAGGCGTGGCAGCTCCTTTACTTTTTCCGACATAGTCGAACAGCGTGCCAGAGTAAACATCTGGGGATTGCTTTGAAATTGCTCCAGAGGAATAGCCCCCCCCCCATCCCCACTGGACGGTCACACAGTGTGCACGTACCTGAACGTTGAACAGCTGGAGCTGGCATACACTGGATCGCGATGTTGTCACCGACCCCCACCGCCATACTGTCAGCGCCTCGTGTTGCTGCCGCGAGTCCCAGCCGGCGGTCTCTAGAACGACTCACCCACCTGTGAAATGAACGCCAGTCGCGTGGACATATTTTTGGGAGCCATGCCCTTCAGTATACAGGCCTGAATAATAACTTTGAGTAATGACTGTTGGCGCCAACTTCATTTTAGCACAGACGTAATTTAACGAGATCTTTGTGACTATAGACTCATGACAGCTGGCAGGGGTTGATTCATTGATCAATCGATCAGCTGACTGACTGACTGACTGACTGACTGACTGACTGACTGACTGACTGACTGACTGATTCATTCTATCATTCATTCATTCATTCATTCATTCATTCATTCATTCATTCATTCATTCATTCATTCATTTTTACAATGCATTTTCATATGTAGCACCACCTACCAAACTGCCGCAATAATGATTCCGATCAAAACAAAGCCGGCCAGAACAGATCCTGTGAGTGGAAAAACCAACTTTGTGATGTTGGAGGACTCAGATGAAGTAGTTGCTACAGCTGCAAGGAACATGCATTACGGTGAGTTTAGGTTCAGGTGTGTGAGTCATGTCGCATCCATAAATGTATATACCGCGACTGACAATTCTGCTATGAGCACAGCCCTCTCAGACCAAAAACACTTGTACCTACTTGAAAGGTTAGCCATAGAAAATGAAATGCCACATCATAACTTTTTATGTCAGAGAAAACAGGAGCCGCTTTACGTAGCTGTTTTAAACTAGAAGAATTAGTCTTTTGTAGAGCAGTGCTAGGTTTGATGCCCTCCCCCTCCTCCCCCCCAAAAAAAAAGGGTAAAAGGTAACTCCAATAGTCTTAAGAAATGTACACCAGCAACACCCACCCACTGTAGTCGGAGTTCTAGCTTCTTCCGTTGGGTCGCTGCTGTAAGATTCTAGAATGCAACAAGTTACAAATGTAAGAGAAGCTTGGCCCTCCCCCTTCATCCCTCCAACAGCTAATATTGATCATAACAACAGGTATCGCACAACAGCTCTTTGTCGCTGTTATAGTCACTGTACAGCAAACTGCAGACGATGAATTGTGTGTGTGTGTGTGTTAGGGGGAGAGAGAGATAGAGAGAGAGAGGGGAGAGAGAGGAGACATTCGCACGTACACACACACACACACTTTGTTAAGGCGCCGTGCTCGACCTTTCGTGATGGAGTGCGGCTATTTCTCCCTCGAACTTTCGTGTCAATTCGAAAATACATCGAGGTCGCGGCCTACCATTTTCGTTTGGAAAGCCGATTCATCTTCCAAACTGTTAATCCGTTCGAGCGCCTCTTGTAGCTGTTGTTGCACTTTCTCCTCTAACCCAACGACGACCTTTGGTGGCGGATTGTTACTGTCATCCGTCTTGTCGCTGGAACTCCACCCCCTCTGGCGGAGTCGGGTTTCCATCTCTCGGTACTGTCCCTGCCTCCAGCTGTCCTCCTCTCCGACTGTTCCGAGCCTCCCCCATCCCCTGCAACCCATTCTTGGTCACGGGCCTTGGTTTGGATCTGGGACTTTGTGCGGAGGAGGGTAGTACCCACTTTTCTTCCACCCGTACCAGTTGAGTAGTCTCCACCTTGTTCGGTATGAGGGTGAGAAATCTCCCTCCCAGAATGAGGGTGTCGGGAGGTTCTTTATGCACACGACCTCCACTTGGCCGGTGAAGAACGGTAAAGTCACCTCGACGATGGCAACAGGGAACTCCTCCCTGATCTCTGTATTTGCGTAGGCGATGAGCGCCTTTTTGTCCGTCATGTCCTTTGGTCTGACCAGGTGGTGTGCCACGACAGCTGGCACTTCGCACTCCGGGTCCACGGAAATCTTGCATGGTCCATTGATGATGTGGCGATGGGTAGATGGCCGGTCAAGCATGACCGAGTTGACGCGGTAGTATTTCTTCTCCTGCGGTTTTGGACAGTTTCTAGAGATGTGCCCTTCTCTCCCACAGTTGAAGCAGGTGGCAGGCTTGTCTGATTTGCTGAGCTGCTGCTTGTCGTTACGTTGTTTCGAGTGATGGCTGTCCTTTTTTTTCGCCTCTGGCGATGAAGGTGGCGTACGTCTCCTCTGTGGAGGTGGGCTGGGGTGCTGGTCGGGAGAGACTGGGTGCGTTTTGTCCCGTCTATCCACTACCACCTGCCGACAGCCGTCCTCGAACGGATCGGCCCCTGTAGCAATGTCGTCAAGCCGTGCTTGGCCAGTTCGTATGGGTACTGGCCGAACGCCACCTCTTTCACGCACTCGTCTCTGATTGCGTGCGGGTCATAGCGGTCGATGTCTGCCAGCTCCATACATCTGCCCTATAGATGGCGTAATCCGTTGTGGAACTGTCCGTGGGTTTCCTCTGGCTTTTTCTTGCCCTGGCGAAACTGGCCGCGTTGACTTCGTAGCGGTGATATAGCGCCTTTCTGAGCGCATCTTAGTCCTGGCACTCGATTTCGGACAGCGCGTTGCACACCTCTTTGGCCGATCCAGACAGCAGTCTTGTGAGAATGACTGCCCAATCGCCGTGCTCCACGTAAGATCGATCGACGATCACAAGAGATAACCGTAAGTATTCTACAAATAACTAGTCCCGTTGGACAACCGACAAATCAACAAGTTTGATGTATACTTTCTTCTAAGCTTGTTCAATACCAACATTCAAGACAACTATCTTCGAGTTACGATCGTGTCCTACTTTCCTACACTGTACGTAAACTCACTTATTTACGATGCTGGATAGGAGAGAGGCAGATATGCTTAGACTTCTGCAAGCTCCTTAAGTTACACGTTGTGTGTGTGCGCGTGTATGTGTGCGCGCCTGTGTGTGTGTGTGTGCGTGTGTGTGTGTGTGTGCGTGCATGCGAGAGTAGTCTTGTTTTAATTAATTACTGTATGGTATTGTCACCCCATTGATATGGGCCGAAGGCCTAACCAATAAAAAAATTTGTTCGTTTGTTTGTTCGTGGTTCTTTCGATCCTGGATAGGAATACCGCAGACACCACGTCTCTCAGCTCCACAGTCTCAGCAACGTCCGAATTCCCGAGTTCCTTTTCCGACTGACAAGAGTCACCCCTGTGCAGCAACCTCCTGGTTCTCTGTGTCCACGTCGCGGTAACGGTCGTACTCTTCTGTAGCAACTACCCCAGGACTGTTGGGTGTTTTCGGCATTCGGCGTTGGCAGTCGGCTGCCTTAATAGCCCTGAACGCGACCTTACCAGCAAAACGCGAATAGGCTTTCTAACCCTTTGGGGTGGTGGGCTGTAGGCCGGAGGGCTGTTCACCCCCACCTCCCACCCGACCCCCTCTCAGGGTGACGGGTCAACCGGGGGGAAGGGGCGCGGGTTACTCTCGCTCTTGGACGGCTACCTCCCTCGCTCAACTACGCGCTCTCCCGACTGGCTATTTAGTGAGCCAGTCAGGCCGAAGGTAACAAGTTGCTCTTCCTCCTGATTGGGTAGGCAACGAGATGCCAGAAAAATCATAACAGCTTTGTTCATACAAACATTGCGTACTCTTAAAAGTAGCTAACTTGTAAAGGTATGAACGCGATTACCAACCCCCAAAAACCCCCAACATATAAGAGAAAAGTATTGATTGTCTAAATACTTCCTTTTTAATCTGGAGTTGAGATCTTGCTGCCGGTATTTGAGACCGTTCACAATTTTCCAGTATCGAACACCGATCGCTGACCTCTGCACTGGGTGGAAATATAAATACTGGGAATGTTTTATTTCCATGGGACCCGGCGCTCCCTTTTTTTGTTCTATGAACGAAGAGCATGAAAACATCAACATTCTGTTTAGCCAATCAACCCCGAGACGTACGACCCGCCCACCCGTACCCCTTTACTAACACTAACGACACCCCTAACCCCTACCCTGCTCTAACCGCCACTCTATCCCTCCTCCGCTGATAACAGTGTCTGCCCCTTCCCCGAGCTGTCAAAATCTTAAGCCTCACCCCGCCCATTCCTGCCCCTCTTTGCAACTGCCACCCCTAACCCCTACCCATTTCCTAAACCCACCATAAGCCCCTACTCTTCCCAACCCCCCACCGGAAACACCATCGGTCCCCTCTCTGGAAACTTAGGCCCCTTCTTCAAGAAACACAGTCCGGGTATAAAACTCGCAGTTGGGTTAGTTACAACGGTTGCTTGTGAAATGGGGGAAGGGAAAGTACTCTTTGTACAGAAGGGAACCTCGGTGATCTTCCTTTCACGCTGATGGCCTTGCGCACTAAGGACCTCGTCATATTTATTATTTTATTTATAATTACATCTTGGTACATATCTTTGGCCGGTTAAAACGAGCCCTCGTGCCGAACACACACACACACACACGTACCACTACTTATTGCACTCATATCTGATGATGGTTGTAACACTTCTGGTACTGGTGATGCCAGAATAAGTAGCGAAGACCTTTGAGACATTTCCACTGAACATTAAATTGCATCCAACAGATAATAACAGTTATAATCAGTCGATGGGGGCGTGCGTCGGTCAGTCTATTCTCCTAAAAGCTTCTCGCCATGCCGTTTCTGTTTATCAATTTTTCTTCTAATATCTTTTGTCTCTTACCCCACACTTCAACCTCACACACACTGATACTGTAGTCCTGAACTGTCATGTCGTCATATTTATACAGCCTGACGGTTCGTCCAGCCAGGTGTGTGGAACAGGCGATATATGACGGGTTCGAAACTGGGCTTTGAAAAGTGTGACACTGCTGTCCATCCACTGTAACTTTTACTCCAGCACTGCGTTCATTGACTGAAACAGTAACAAAAAGAAGTCGCAATATATTTAAATTATTGTATTGTCTCCTCAAATTATAGAAATGATAAAATTGAAGGCCAGTTCAATCATAGATGCGTATTCCTTTCTGTAGAGGCGTGGACCACACATCACGAGTTTGACAGAAAAGAAACCTTTTTTGCATCGTTCTGTCGACTTTGGCTATGGACCCGAAAAAGTCTGCACGGACACAAGAAAAAGAAAACATTACCGACTCATGGACGGAGAACTAATAACATACTAGAAACATATTATAGATAGAGCAACGTTCCTTTTTTTTTACAGATACTGGGACATCGAAATATCAAGCGTTTGAGATTCTTTGCTAGAAAATTTTGTCTTGTTATTGTAGAGTGCAGTTGTGAAGGGAGAGGATAGTTTCAGAAGCGAAGATCCTTGAGGGGTTCAGATTTAGCTTTCTACAATAGCAGCAGGTTCTTTCTTCCTTGGGCAGATGCTGAATTCTCTGTTTCTGAACTGGGAGATTACTGTGAGTTCGAATTTTGGTAAGTGGTTTATAGTTGGCAGGAGGAAGTACATGCAGCATTTTCTTTAGTTTGGCTCAACCCTAAAAGTTGCTTTAAACATTTTATAGCTTTTGTAGATGTATTTTTTATCTATTTCTTTAAACCAGTTTTGGATACATTGTCTTGTAGACACCTCTCAAATGCAACTTTTGCTTTAAACTATTCTAGTTTACAGGTAAGATTCCTGTAGTTGGTCCAATTCCATTTAGTCCAATACTCTGAAATTATAATTAATAAATTACTTTCTTTCGACCCTCTCTTTGCTACGTGTCTGGGTACAGTAAACTCCCTTGTTCACATGCGTCTGCATACGGTTATGTTGAGCGCTGCCAGTACCTTTGTTGGAGTTATCTTTCCATAATTTAAGCGCTCGGTCCTCATTTGTTCTTTATTTTAAAAAAATCATAGTAAGAAAAAAAAACAGATACTTTAAATCACATACACCCACACAAAAACACACACACACCCTCAAACACACACACACACACACACACACACACACACACACGCACATGATACGCGCAAGCGCAACTCACACTTAAAGGAAACAACAGACCGGGAGAAATGTAGAAAAAAGGAAGCCACGAAGCGAAAAGAAAGAAAAACCCAGTGAGTGTAAAGCTTGCAAACAGCTAAGCGTAGACAATCCTAACATAGTGGTACGGGTCTCTGTGGACCTGGCAATTATACCTACTTCTATAAGAGATCCAGAAGATTCTGATGCTGTTGATACTGTAGCGCTGGCCAAGGTCCACCTCCCAGTAAGGTTCATAGTCATCATCACCAGTGTGTATACAGTTGGGGTTGTCCGGGAATAGGTTTATAGGTCTGAAGTTCATACCTGGTTTGCCGTTCACAGCAAGACAAGCTGGGCCGGATGTCATATTGTATTTTGTGCTGTTGTACACTGAACTCATTTTCGCTGTTTTGCCCACCGCGACATTTTCTGTAAGTAAGAATCAAAATGGTCATCAAATTCCTAGACATGGTCAGAAACAACATGGCGAGATTATGTAGGGACAGCCCTGATGACAGAAGACAGTCTGGGAAGAACGGGTCGGAGTACAAAGGCAACAGAGCAAAATTAGGGCAGAGCGTGCGATGTACGCTTTAAATACACACACCAACAGGGGCCAGGAGGCGCCACTGGTGACAAGTGTCTTCCTCCCTCACCGCCTTAAATACACACACCAACAGGGGCCAGGAGGCGCCACTGGTGACAAGTGTCTTCCTTCCTCAACGCGTCTCTGCTTCTGTCTTTGCTTCCCAGAAAGACATGAAAAAAAGACTGCCCGAACTATGAGAAGAGTATAGAAAGGTAAAAAGCCGAATGTGTGTGAGTGCGTGTGTGTGTGAGAGAGGGTGCGTGCCTGCGTGTGTGTGTGTGAGGTTGCGTGCGTGCGCATGTGTGTGTGTGTGTGTGTGTGTAGCAAGCGGGTTCCTTTTCACCCGCAGATTAGCATAGAAGACGTTCTTAGGTAGTGCACACGGCCATCAGGTTGCAAGGGTGGAAGGGGTAAAAAAACCCGGGCAGCGACAGGTCCCCTAGCTAGTTCTTTCTACGTGAAGCTATGGAGCTAAAAGCAGTTGCCTCCCTTGTACACCTGTTGCGCACCGATGACTTTCTTCTTCAATGTGTCCTCATGCATCTTCCACATTTCTTTTCTTTTCTTCTTTTTTTTACTTCCCTTTTGTATCAGAAGAAAATGTTCTAGGGTCGGTGGTAAAAGATCGATTTGTTGGGAAACCACAATCTCAGGTTATAATTATTGGGTGTTTGTTTTCAGCTTGGTGAAATCACTATAACAACCTGGAATGCCAACACCGGTGAAATGGGTGCCGTAAATACTGGATTTTATTTGACAGTGAAAGACTTTTCGTCTTTGTCATGTCTTAGCTTGGTCCAGTTCCCTTGTTTCAAATTTAAGAAAGGTTTTTCCTCCAAGCGGCAGTCACCTGTTTTTCTTGTATAGTGAGGACAAACACTGAAAAGTTTAAGCCCTATAAGAAATTTTGGTAATAATAAATGCTTGGCGTGTGGAATGTTTTGTCGGAATCGTTGAGTACAATCCAGCGAAGTGTCAACGTGTATGCTAAAGATAGGCAACGACAGACACAATTGTAGCCAGCGCCCCCTAGTATCCCCACGAGGTATAATTCCACTCCGACCATTATAAGAATAGAACCAATATAGCAGGACTGTTTTAAAGTATGACATTATAAAATTAAGAAATTACACGTACGTTGATTGGGAATGCTGTCATGAAAGTTTGTGAACTCGCAAGAACCGTAGTCACGGCATGAGCAAGTGGGATCTGGAAGAGAAAAGCAGGTTAATTTCAGGAATATCACTTACAGATTGAGGTAGATTGCCCCTTCAACGTGCGACCGTGTTTGGGGCGGTCCAGTTGAGAGACAACAGTGCAATATGTATAGTTACAAAATAACAAATGCAGTGTGGCCGTATGGTTAAAGTACACGAAACGTTGCCCGCTCGAATCCAATATTTTGGTCTTTTTCAAGTTTTCACGGTTTTGTGTTTAGGGTGGTGTTAGTGTCTGGGCGTGGAGCTGTTGTTCAGGATTACCCACAAGGTAGAATTATGGATAGGGTCTAAGCCAGACACAAAACCCTTATAGGGAAACACCGTCATATAGATCCAAGCGACAGTGTACCCCAAACGCCTAATGAAATGTCACATTTCTTTACAGTCCTTCTAGGAACTGACATTCCTTTCGTGATTCCGCTTCGCAATCAGTTTTCTGATACTTGCAAAACTAAATGGGAGACATAGAAATTCTGTTTTCAATGCAAACATTACACCATACTTTATCCTTTATGCCTAATGTCCCATTTTTCGGGCGCAGTACATTTCAAGGGCTATAACCCAAGTTCATGCCCTGTTGTGACTCAGCTGCTGCAAGTTTTAAAGTTATCAGAAGGATCATCACAACAAGCACAAAAAGATAAGGCTCTCATTTCTTTCTAAAACACTTGTTTGTACTTCATTAAGAACAAAAAGTGGACTATATCAACCCTTCATCAAAAATATTGCACATTTTTTATTTCCTAGTTCGTTAGTTTTCACATCAATGTTTTTTATTTACACTTTGAGAAAAAGGTATTACCCCTATCCATTTTTACCCACCGTCCCATTTTTGGGACGCCCATATTTAATGGTCTACATGACCAATTTAAAACTTTTAATCAAAAATGGTTTGCATATGTTAACTGTGGATATACCTATAACATAATTTAAGTTTCAAAAGAGCATTAATGGGTTAAGGAGAAAGCAAAACGGAGTGAATCTGGGGGCCATTCTCCTCATCATTTTAACGTCCTTTGCTCATCCAAACAATTCTGTTTCTCGAAGCGTGACATGGCCTCCTATCATTTGTTTACCACTAGGGTCCCATGCACACTATAGCTAGTGCTGCGTGTTAGGCCGCTGGCAGCAGCTTACCGGAAGCTGAGGCGCTACAAGGGTTGACACGACAAAAGTAAATGCATAGCTGTGGTAACGGATGTTTGGTGCTAAATGAAATCCCTCATAGCTCCTCAGCTTCCTGTACGTGCTGAGGTTAAGCGCTGCTGCAGTACATGGGGCTGCTTTCACCTTCAAACATAACATGTGTAGGAATTTGTTTATGTCAGAGGACAAAGTCGTGAGGACAGGGACAGAAGGAAAAGATAAAAAAAAAAACTGCAGGCTATTCTGACCCAACATTACTATGAACCTACGGTTCTACTGATCCCCATATCTACACTACATTTTAAAAATACCTTACCTGTTGTAGTAGCAGACACAGATCTCAGGAACAAAGACAGGTAGAGCCAGCGGAGTGGGCAGTAAAGTCTGCGATTTTCCACCTCCATGCTGCACCCACGTCGCAGACAGAATAGTGCGTTTAAAATACGATGTGATGAACTCGTCATTTGTAAGAAGCGTATCAGATTTACATAGCTAGAAGTGATGGCTTCCAGGGAAGGTAAATTCTTGACATTTTTTAATTGAAGACGATTGCCATATCACGAGAACTTACAGAGAAAAACCACATATATATTGGGTTGCATATGCAAACGAATTTCTGCCATACATTTTCCATATCTTTCATGGCATTTATATGGTTTTAGATCGCGTTTTAAATTTTAAGTTGCAAGTTTTTCTCGGTTGTATTTCTGCGTTGTATTACATATACAACGCAAAGAAAAAAGCAGGCAGAGTAATACAAGTGAATAAAATATAACAGGCGAGGAAACCATGATGTACAGAATATATTTGGTCTCAAACAGGTTTCTTGATCAGTTGATAGAGGATATTTATTATCAAAAGTAAAAGTAAACAACATAACGTGAATATCCCCTTAGTAGAAGAAGTCAGCTATCAACTTTCTGGACTATTCAAGGCTACCTTTTCAATCTAACCAAAAAGATAATTATTCGATCATGGCCCAAAACTTGCATGATTCTGGTTTCTTTAAGAAAATCAGAGGTGGTAATTTATAAGCTGTACTTTATGTAAGTCAAGGGAAGCTTCTATGTCTAGTTGCCTCATTAACCGAGAACTAAATCTGTCTCAGGTTATTGTTGTATATTTGATGGTCTTTACAATTTATTCCTGACACAACTCTTAGTCTGGAATACATAATCAGGAACACTAGTGAGTCTGGGTACAGTTTAAAGTGTCTAATGTTGATATTAATGAAGCCGTTAATTGTGTGTACTAGGACTGTTTTGTCGGAATGGTAAACATGTGTAAACATGTGTAACAGGAACCATAATCACGGCATGCTCATTCGGGATATGAAAAATCAAAGCAGGTTAAGTTTAGAAATGTCACTCACAGATAGAGGTAAATCCTGATGTTTTGGAATACAATATGGTGGCTGTGCTTATCTAAACCATTTGTTTTAGGTCTTCAGCAGTGGCCTGACGTAACAGACGGAGCCTGTTACATTACGTCTCACAGAGAAGACCACACATACTTTTGGTTGCAGTTCAGTTCTTGTATTTCACATCGTCTGTATCACCGGCCATTAAGCCTCCCTTCCCTATATCCCCCCTCCCCTGCACCGGCACACCGCCCAGTCCATCGTCCGAAAGCCAGAAGCAAAAAGCCAAACAGCCAAAAATCCCCCTCCCTGGTCGTGCCAGCCTCTTTATACTCCCTAAACTAAGGACTAAGGATCAGGTTCCCATGGGCAGCTGGGCCCTCCTGACTGCTTTAGTTTGGGTTATGCTGTCAGTGTACTTGTGTGACTGAGTGAGATTAGCTCAAAATAGTGTCTGACCTGTCATGCATGTCCACACTAGGCAGTCTGTTTGGGTGTATTGCAGGTCAATTCCCAGCCCTGTCAAATATAAAATGTGCTATATTTATGTGTCCTGCGTCTATGCCCTAAATACCATACATCTAATATACCGCTTATTACGCACATTGTTATAACCCACTCGTTTCAGATCTGAATGCTGGCGCGTAAACAAAAGGTAACCTCGAAACCAAGGCCACCAAAAAAGATTCTATTCCATACTAGTACCATCAGTTATATCTAAAAAAAGCATAGGATGTTAGTTATTTATAAAAAAACAAAAAATCTCAAGTCTAGCTGGTTTTTGTGCTAGTTGTTGCCTTTTCAAAGAAACTGCAATTTAAGAGTAGAATTCTGTTACTCTAAGGTTTGCAAAGAACAAAAATAAAAGAGTTTTATTTCTTGAGAAGTACTTTTTTTACTTTGGAACATCAGGCATAAGTGACATGGTTCCTTGTCACTTTTCTGTTGGCGTCGCCTATATACTGTAGCACATACTTTGTACTAAGCTGCTGACAGCAGGATACCGGAAGTTGAGGCACTACAAGGGTTGACACAACGAAGGGAAATGCATAATTGTGGCAAGGGATCTTGCCGAAATCTGTGTCACCCTGCGACTGCAGGCGTAGTAACAGTCTAAAAACCTACTGGGGGATTGAGTTACTGCAGTACACGGGGCTGTTTTCACCTTCAAATACCACACGTGGGACGTATTTATGTCGGAGGACACAGTCATGAGGACAGATACAGCACGAAAACAAACAGGCAGTGGGGCCACTGTAAGACACAATCACTAGGAGCTTAGGGTTACATCAATCTCCATACATAGCATTATATTATATATACAAAACGCGTAACTTGTTACAGCAGCAGACACAGATCTTAACAAAAAAGACAGGTACAGCCATTCGAGTGGGGGTGGGGGGTGGGGGGTAAAGGGTTTTGGTCTTTCAGTTTCATGCAGCACTCGCATCGCAGACACGTAAAAACAGTGCGAATAAAACATCGTAGAATAAAATTGTCTTTTGTAAGAAGTTTATCAGTGAAGTGCTGGCCCCGTGGGAAGAGGCCAGGAAGATGACTATGTTTTGACAGGGAAAATCAGCTGGGAAACCGAGACGTACATATAACCGTTTGTGTTAGTTGTTGTATTTATCGGGGATGGGGATGTTTTTACGACATTTTTACTAGTCCGACGGGTTAGAAAATCTAGGAATTCAGAAGCCACTGGAAAAGTTGCTCTCTCGATCTCTCTGTCCTGCTCACTTGCTCTGTAAAGCGGTCTGTCTCGGTAACACATTTTACGACTTTATAGAAAATTTAGTGTATATATGTAGGTATATGTTCAGTATACGTGCCCTGTAAATAAGCGATTTTTCTCCTTTGAATCGAATCTCGAGTCAAACCAGATGCAAAGTGTTTATAAGTTTCCTCATTGTAATGGGTAAAAATCTTTCGTTCAGCCGGCTTAATACCACTATTCTTCGCCTGAAACCCTTCCCCCTCAACCCCTCCCCCCACCCGTACTTCTAACCGATGATCCCTATCGACTCTATTTGATCTTTTTTTCATTCCCCAGGCGATATTTCTAGTGGTCATGGGCCATTGTCCCTGTAAACGTTTACTTATACCCATTTTGTATACAATGCAGTATTACGACAAGCTGCCGTTCAGAACATGGTGCACGAGAAAAAAACCGTGTGTGTGTGTGAGAGAGAGAGAGAGAGAGAGAGAGAGAGCGGGGAGAGGGAGAAAGAAAAAAGAGAAAACTGCGTAAGATTTACAACCACTAATTATTTCGAACAGATCACACAGATTTCTTTACCATTTTTATAATGTGAATATTTTCCACATAAAGCGTCCTATAAGATGTACATCTGAACATTGCCTAGGGCTTTTGTAGATCACACACAATGTTTTTTTTAAAAAAAAAGATAAAAACCTGTTTCTTGAAGATGAGTAGGTCTCTTCGATGTCACTGTGTACAAAAACAGCGTTCGCTGAGATGTGAAAAGCGTTGTATGAGATACCAGAACGCGACGATAAGAAAGATTTAGAGATAGCCAAGGGGGGATTTTAAACTACAGGAAGTGTGGCGCTGTTGCCACGAGTCTGATACAGCCGACATTTACGACTTCCTGAAGACTTTTCAAACCACTTAAAAATAGCATACGAACGACTAGACACAGGGCAGTCTGAAACCGATTCCTTTGTTATGTGCGTGACGCGTGTGTGCATGTATGCACGGGGTATGGGAGGGGGGGTCGTATGAGAAAAGGAGGGGATGGGTGAGAGATATGCACGCACAAGTAATTTTCATTTTTTTCATTTTTTTTTTTTTTTAGTTTCTACTTAAAATTGTAACTGGCAACTGATGAGTTAACTCACTGACTTGGAGACCCACACACGTCCGCATGCATGAATGTGACCTTATTGAAAGACAGAAGAAGGGAAGAAAAGAATGACAGAAAGAAGGGAAACCGAATGTTTACTCAATTGTTCATACTTTCTTCAGCTAGCCACTGACATTTCTCCACGATATGGTGTCTACATCTTCGTTCAATAGATTCTGCATCTGGTTGCAGCTGCGCGAAACATGCAATTCCCAAATAATACTGACACGAATTTTCACCCGATACCTACATTTCAATAGGTTCTTCATTTCACTCTTTGGAAGAAACCAAATAGCTGACGGTCCGTATAGGTGCCGTACAGTTATGTAGGTAAGTATGTTTAGAGGGACAGTGCTTAAACCTCGCAGTGATTTCGGTGCCTTTGGTGGTGTGCGATATATTTTTTGAGAAAACTGCGAAAATCGGATAAAGAAGTACAAGCGAATTTGAAGAGCAAGCAACAAATCTGTTGATGATGCAGTGACCACGGGCCTTTATCTTCATTCTGCGTAATCTTGAAAACGCACGCATTTACGCCAGTTGTTTGTCGACTTTAGCTGCGCCTTTAATACCCAACAAGGCTTAACACACGGTCTCAATTTTAACTAGCCCTGTTGCGGCTGGAAGACGATGAAACTCAATGTCCATTGTTGCTCGGTTATCACGGAACGGCATTAGTCAGAATCCTCCGAGATGAATGAAATTCCAAACTAATGTGATGGAGCAGGGTCTCTGGCACTCTTTCTTTGCTTTCAGGTATGTAGGTAAGTTACTTTACATGCACAGTGGTTCCACCTCGCGATGATTTCGCAGTATGGGGGTGGGTGGATATGGGGTCTTGTTACTAAGATGCGGACTGAAAGAACCACCAGACAGATAGCTGCAGTAAGATGGCCAGTGCGAAGAGACAGTCTAATATTTGGAGGACAGGCGAAGTGGACTCTGCTTAATGTTTATAACTCCAGGAAATAATCCTTGACCAACGCTGGACTTAAACCAGCATACCCACCTCCTCCCCGTAGTCCGTATCTTTACCACCAGAGCTAGCCAGGCGCCTCATTCCACCCCCCTCCCTCTTTCAAACCCGCGCCACCGCGCTCTCCCACAGAGTTATATCAGGTGAGAGAGGGCTTCTGCCAGAACACTAGGCGGCAGCACAAATTAGATCCAAAATCAGAATGTAACAAATCTGGGTTTGTGCAAGAACAAAAGAAAATTACATAAAAATGTACCTATTAACGAACGGAAATAAGTTCTGCTCTTTCTGTAGATAAATGATAGAGTCAGTAGAATGTAGAGGAAAATGTGTTTAGGCTCGAGTACATTGGTAAGGGTTAAAATAACCAGTATGTGATCGAAAGTGGATCTGGATTTACAACAAACAATCTGTATATAAATTAGTCACACTTAGTATCAAAAGAAAGCAGAAACCATGTACAGTTTAACTGCATGCGTGTTCATTTGACTTATGACAGTTCTAGCAGAAAAAACAAATTAAGTTCTTCTCTTCGCTCAGTCTTAACTCTTAGGCTGTTAGCGTTGAGGACATTATCTGATACATCAGTATATCAACTAGAGATACTGCGAAGTGCTCCACTAACATGCGCAAGCTGCGTGTCATAGGCATTTTCGCTAAATCTTTCCTGCCCGGCAAGTTTTACTTGCCTGACCAAGTGGCTGTGTTAAGCCCTAGTTTCTAACAAACTGTTTCACAAGGTCTCTGTGCAGCTTCTTACCGCTAGAATGAACATAACCTGCCGATGTGGTCAGTAGCCGAATGGTTAAAGGGTTGAGTCAGCGACTTAATACAGCATTCGATTTTCGCACCTTATTTTCGACTTTCCATTTTTGTCGGTTTTTTGTTTTGTTTTGTTTTGTGGTCACATTTTGAAAACTTTGCTGGGGCGGTAGTTATGGAGAGAGGCAGGGTGAGGTCAGGCATAGGACAATGAAGGTTCGACCTCTACCTCACTAATAATTATAAAAATGGCCGGTGTGTAAGTGTATGTTGGCTGACGGATCCTTATTCAGTAGCAGCATGCTACAGCCTTATTGAGAAAGGAGACATGACTGCAATATCTTTTATTCAGTAGATGCGAACGGGGTGCAGACAGACGGATAGGAACAGAAGTAATCACTTTTGTTTACATCTACATTATTTTTAAGACACCAAAAAAATTTGATAAAACGTTGCTTTAAATGGACTATATTATTGTAAGAGGTTCATGCCAGCTGTCATCAATCTCATCAAGAAAGGAAAGGAGGCAATCCAGGAGAACTAAAGAAAATGAAAATGAAAGAAAAAAGAGAAAGTAAAATAGAGAGAGAGAGTAAGAAAGAAGGAATGAAAGAACCTTCGTGGAAGGCAAACATTGACCAAAGAAACTTTAAAAAAACTTTTTTCTGCACTAATTGTACTTTGTAGTTGGACAGAGATGTTCTGGAATTTGCAACACGGTGTTTTATTTTATGATAACGATGCTAAACAAAAAAATTCTAGGCAGCCCGCGCGATGGAGAAATAGAGAGGGTTTTTTCCATGACGTCATCAGACGCCTTGCTGCCTACCAACAAATGCGATGTAACGCACCAGTTAAACCTGTTTATACTGTTCTGCAAAGGACGTCAGTTCACTTCTCTTTAAGGTCTTTAGAAATGAAGGTAAAAAGGGGCAGGTGCGGTGATTTCTTTTACAACAACCATGTACTGCACAGCCAGCATGGCGTCTGGTGCAGTCTCGGCTAGTGCACATATCATGGTCGCGGTAAGCAGAACCTAAACAGTGAAACCCCTCTATAGGGAACTCTCTAACAAACTGGTGCAGCGCTCGCTTCCATTGCTCGCTCCCTCCCTCCTTCTCTCCTCGTTCCCTCTCTCACTCACTCAAGCGTACGTATGCACACAGCCATTTTCTGCTCAAAGACCAACAGAGAAATTCGGGAGGGGTGTTTGAGACTAGGTACTGCAGTACACGTACCATTTGTTCCTATCCAATAAAAGGAAAAAAAACTGGAAACATATTGCTTAGGATGTTTTACTCGAATCCCTTCAATACAAACATAAAAGACGACATAGTTCCCCTCCACCCCCTCAGCAAACATTTCAAAACATGGAAAAGACTTTAGGAAAACAAATTTGTGTGTGACGTTATCAGTCCCAAATGTGTGCAAAGGCAGCACAGCACAATCTATATCTAGAACAGGCAATTTTTCTGTGCATTGTATTGCAAAATTTACATATGATCGTTACTGTGTCGTTACGCTAACGCTGAAGATAGCTGTAAGCTTTACACGCGTCATCCGGGTACATTGTACATCAACACCCGTCATCAGTGTCCTTTGTACATTAATACGGATCATCAGGGTCATCTGTGAATTAAATGGGTCACACATGAAATTTTGGTTTCCTCTGGTAAAACATCAGAATCAACGGGTTTTCGTTTCCTGTGAGACTGAACTTGACAAACATATTCATTGGTAATTATTGGTAATTATTGGTAATTATTGGTAATTACTCTATTTCTTGGTACTCTTCATCATCAGACAACTCCGAGTTCATGGCACACTTGTCAGACATGCTTGTGGGGAAGGCATTGTATTTATTTTTCTTTGGGCCCTTGGACTGCGACACGACTGATGTCACTCAGGTTGACGTAATCTTCTGTCTGGTTCTCACGTAGACATGTGTGACGTAGACCTGTGTGACGTAGACCTGTGTAACGTAGACCTGTGAACGTAGACGAAGCGCGTCACCTGTAAATCAGGGTTTGCAATAGAGACGAAAAGAATGCGTGTAACATCGGTAACTGTAAACATTTGGAACAGTTCTATTCCCCTAGAGACAATGCAGCAAAACGGAACTGGTGAATTTATAACACAGATCCCTGTGCTGATCTACACACACGCGCGCGCGTAAAGAAACACGAACAGTATACTCGACATCGATAAATAACAGTAAATAACATGTAGATCATAAGCAACCATCGCCTGGGATTCCGCCACAAAAATCTGATTCAGCTTCACCAAATTAAATGAACTTCATTTTCTGGCTGCTAGAGGAAGACTTGACAGCTCCGATAACATTTTGGACATAGTCCAACAGCGGGCCGGAGTCTGAACATCTGAGCATTACTTTCAAGTTGCTAAAGAGAAACAGGAATCACCCGCAGGACTGTCATACCGTGTGCACGTACCTGAACGTGGAGTTGGTCGACCTGGGCCACACCGGATGTCATCATCTCTGACCTCTGACTTCCCGACGTCACTGACCTGTGTCATGGCAAGGTTGTCACCCATCCTTACGGCCACACTGTCAGCGCTTTGTGTCCTTGTCGTGAGTCCCAGCCTGCGGTCTCTAGAACGCCTCACCCACCTGTAAAGTCAACGCCCACAACAGATCCTACAAGTGGAAGCACCAGCTTTGTCACGTCGGTCACATCTGAACTGGTTGCTGTAGCTGCAAGGAACATGCGTTATGGCGAATTTGAGTTCAATTGCTTTTAATTGGTTAGGGCTTTGAAAAGGTCATAACAACTGGTAGTACACAGCAGTTGTTCGCATTTGTGGCCACTGCACAGTAATCCCCAGACGATGTATGACCTGTGCGTGTGTGCGTGTGTGTGTCTGGGGGGGTGTCTAGTGAGTGTGTGGGTGTGGGTGTGTGGGTGGGTGTCTTGGTTGGGTGGGTGTGGGGTGTGTTGGGGGGGGGTAGCTGTGTGGGTGTGGGTGTCAGCAAGTCCTTCATCAGCTGGACACCAGTGTCAAAGTTATCAGAAAAACACTCTATAGCCTTGCTTTCTAAGACTTCTGCAAAGCCTCATGACAGCATCATATGCTTAACCATTTGTGGAGACTTTATCCCCCCCACTCTTTTCTATGTAAACTTTAAAGACGTATGTGTACCCATTCTTAGAATCAGCAAGCACCCACACAATTTATCCTGTGTATTGTTTTCAGTTTGAGCATTACATACTTTGAGAAAAGCCTGCATTGCTTTAAATTTTATTCTGGTCATAAATTTCCTTGCCCACAGTCCATGAAAAAGAGGTGCAGTGGACCAGTATCATTCTATATTTGGTGCCTGAACTACTGGCATGTACATGAGAAGTCCAAAAAACACATACCAGTCATCAGGCTGAATTCCTGCCTCTTGCCATTAAGAGTACAGTGTGGGTTTTTCAGGTCCATGGGCAGCAGCAAAATCATTACTGTACTTACATATGTGCGTCACTAAATCCAAAGTGAAGAAAAGTTTGAAGAAATCCAGAGGTTTGAGATATTTCCTCAAATCATCCCGTGTCCGCACATCAGGTAGATGAACACCTGACTCCCTGGTTGGGGAAAACACTGGGACACTGGGTGTCACGAACCTCGGGCAATAAGCCTACAAACGACAGGCACGATAGAAAAGCCGACCAACCGTGGCCGACCTTACAACAACGCTTGACCTTATGTCAACAAAAGCTTGACCGACGCTGGGGCCGTAGTGACTCGAAAGAAGGCAAATGGCCGGGTCCAATCGCAGCCAGGGGTACAAGAGGGGTCAGCCAACCAGAAAAGCCGATATCCCTCAGACCGAAGGCTCGGGAGAAAATTTTCTAGAGCAGTGAACCGCTGCCATCGTTGTGGTCCACGTTAGGTTGGATTTGGAACCGTCCGGGGGATATATAAGGGGCTCGTAAGAAGCTGCAAGCGACTGTGGCAATCGAGGGGATAGAGTGACCCTAGTGAGACACGTGACTGGAGCGAAGGAAGTTAAGACTGCATGGTATGTGTGAGTATAGACGTCAGGAGGTGTTCTGATAGACTAGTTCTGGAATTCTACCGGTCAGTGGTAGTTAGCCAGCGAGTCGAAGTCTCGGCAGTGTTTACTTACAGCAAAGAACAGTCACGGGAGAGATCGCTAGCAGTAGGGTTATGTGTATGAGGTATAACCGTTTGACCCGAGAGAGGTGTAGATGGACGTTCGACGTACTGAACTCAGTCTATGAATTAGCCCAGGCCCGGTATCAGTGTATACCGTAAATAGAGTGTCGGAAAAAGGTGTTAGCTGACTCGTGGGGAGTGTGAGCGACGGGTGGATGTCGATCAACACCATAGACCAGCCAGCCAGCCGACTGCCTCAAGGAACCATCGTGAAAAGGTTATGGTGACACATCTGATTGTGGGACTACCAGCCATTCATAGGTTGTGAAATTGAAGAGGAGAATTGTCTTCTTAGCAAGAAGCTATGATGAACTTTTAATCGTGAAAGCTGAGACGAGAGACGGTGACTCGCAGAGTGCGAAGGTCACCCACTTCAACCGTTACGTCACGACGCGTGGAGGATCCGCCAAAACCAGATACCAACCCACGGCACAGACAGGTACAAGATCCAACCATAATCCGGAGGACTTTGAAAAGAACAAGTGAACATTGTGGGGGACCACTGAAGAGCGTATTGTGGCTGGTGATGATTCACGCAGGGCCAACAGTATTGTACGCTTACCTATTTCTGTGAAGTGCGAGAGTGGGGTTGTGTATAAGGACGACGTATGATTGAGAGTGGGCGGAATAATTACATTTTTGTCATTACTAACACTAAGGTTAATGAGTGGAAGGGAATTGCGGTACAGCCCTATTAGAGCAGAACAATCAGTTTACCTTGTAAATAAAATATATTCTTTATTCTTTCTCAAAAATCATTCTCAGTTGTCATTGATTTGTGATAGAGTGGAGTGGGGGCTCGGGCCAGGGAGAATTTTTAATCACAATGATTTTTGAGGTCTCCACTCGCAAGTAGAAGTAATTGTTCGAATACGGGAGGGGCGCCACCACGAGCCATTTGTGCGCGTGTTACAAGGGCACGCAGGCGGAGAGAGTAATACGGAGACAAGCCGGTTCTCTCTCTAGTCCCCCCTGGTTCGCAACACTGGGGCTTCCATTATCAGTGTTGTAGTCGCCAAATCTAATTGAAAAGGTGATAAAAAGCAAATCAATGTAACACTGAAAATGTTTTCTCTCATCGAAAGTTGTATTTCACTATGTGTAAACCATACTACAGGTTTCTCAACACTTGTTTACAAGCGACACACAATGAACATGAATGGTTGTCTGCTCTTGGTAACACAGCTAAGCACGCGCTGAAAAAAAAAGAAAAAGAAAAGAAAATGAACGTTAAATTGAATAAAAGCAGACAGAATATAATGCAGAGTTATGGAAATGTATACAGGATAACATTTGAGCAGTCAATCTTCCTTTTTTGAGAACTATGCTTTGTCAGTAAGAAGTAAACAAAATGTATACAGGATAACATTTGAGCAGTCAATCTTCCTTTTTTGAGAATTATGCTTTGTCAGTAAGAAGTAAACAAAGATCTGACTTACGTTTGAGCGTCGCGCCGATCACTCGATCATTGATTTGGTGAAATATTCTCAACTTCATCGATCTCTTCCTCAATATCCACATCAGAAATTACAAAAGACTCATCCCCTGAGTATAAATTTTCGATTTCAGACTCGGAATCACTCATTTTTTTCAAGAAATTCGCAATTGAAAGCACTACCCGAAACAACGTACGGCGGCAAAAGCGAAAAGAAAAATCACGGGCATAGCGTCACTTCCTGGCACTTTGAATGCACAAAATGCTATTTTTTTTATAATTTTAAAGTCATAATTCGAAACTTTGATCATTTTTAAGGATAAACTAGTAAGAAAAAAATACTATTTAATAAAACATTTTAATGCCATCTGAAGAGAAACAAAGTAACCGTGGGATCGAGGTTATACCGTCGATCGTCAAATATGCAAACTGTTAAGAGTTACTGACCGTTGGGGCATGTCCCGTCGATAGGGCTACAGAAAAGGTTGTCCTTACAGGCAGCTTTTGGGCAGACATCATGGCATTGGCTTCCAAAGAATCCCGGCCGGCAGACTGCAGGGGGACAGGATAGAGACAAGATATTATCCTGACAGAATGGTACTTGCAGAACACGTTTCACTTCTCGGGTCTCAGACTAATGCCACCCAGAAAAATCTAACGTCAGTGTGAACTGACCAGTCGCGTTAATCAAGTTAGTGACATGCTTTGTGTATACCAAACTTCGTAATATTAAATGTAGCTACAGGTAGAAATGTCATTATCAAAAATCATTTGGTCTAAACCGAAAATATTTACTGTCTAAATACTTTTTTAAAAAAAGGAACAAGCGACTGCCACTTGGAGATAAATCGAAGTTAACAAAAGGGAACTAACCCAAGCTAAATTAAACGATAGACGACACAGACTTTCGCTTCATGTTTCTGCCTTTATCTGTCTTTGTCTCTGTGTTTGTGTTGTCCTGACGAAGGGGTAATGTCGCGAAACAGTCGATTGTCTGTGTCGTCTATCGTTTAGCTTGGCTCTGTTCCCTTTTTGTTAACTTACATTCTTTTTAATTTGGATTTTAGTTCCTGCTGCTGATAATTAAGACCGTTCAAAATTGTCCAGCATCAAACATTCATAGCTGACAGCTGTACTGGGTGTTAATGGTACTTTTTCCCATGATGTACATATATATTTTTTCCTATAAAATTCATGGTAAAGAGAGGACAAACCCAGACTTACATGCTAGTCATGTACGTTATCCCACATGCACACAAAACTGTCAGTTGTCTCAATCATATCAGATGATGTTTGTAACACTTCTGGTTCGGTAATGTCACCAGTAGTGAAGACAATTCAAAGAGTTTCCAGTGCGCAAATGTAGTTAATTATAATTAGTCGACGAGTGCGTAAGTCAGTCAGTCTGTTCGTGTATCTGCTTCTCATCATGCGGTTCTCGTTTATCAAATTTTGTCTGATAAATTCTGTCCCTTACCCCACACTTGAACCTCGCACACATTGATATAGTAGTCATCAACTGTCTCGTGGTCATTTTTAGACAGCCTGACGCTTTGCCCAGAGAGCTGTTCGGAACAGATAATATTTGACGGGTTGGAAACTGGCCGTCGGATGGTGTGACAAAGCTGTCCGTCCACTGTAATGTTTACTCCTTCACTGCGCCTACTTCCTGTAACTATAGAAAAAAAGAGGTCGAAAAATGTTTCAATTATGGTATAGTCTCTTAAAATTATATTTAGAAAAAAGAATGCCCGTTCCATAATAGAATTAAACATGGTCCTGTCTATAGAGGTGGGAGCGAGTGTGTCAGATATTTCAGACGCTTTTATCGCATTGTTCTATCGATTTTGGCAATCCATCCGAGTAGGGGTACACACAGATACACGAAACACACTGACCTGCTGACCCATTGACAGTGTCGTCACATGGGAGCTTGCTTTTTCTTTTATCCTGTCGTTTTAAAAAAAAATTACTCAAAGGCAAAGATGCCGACATCCACAAACACACACCCTCTTTCCGCCCTAACCCCCCCCCCCCCAACACAACACACAGGAAACAATGGAGGTCAGGAACAGAGGGGAAAAGAGCACGAAGAAGAAAAGGAATAAGTAAAAATAAAGACGACGCGAGTAGGAGTGTACCGGATAGGAGCAACCAGACGTAGACAATCCTAAAACAAACGTACACCACTCTATGGAGCAGGAAAATGTGCCGACAGTAAAAGTCTCTCCAGTAGACAGTGATGCTGTTGATACTGTACATAAGGGTGGTCACAAGACCCATTCGCCCTGTGTATTTTATGTTCACCTTTAGGAATGAACAGGAGATAAGAACGTTCAGCAAAGCCAGACCAGGAAAATGCGCTTACAGGAAGAATGTCTCCAGTAGATCGTGATGCTGTTGATACTGTACCGCTGGCCAAGGTCAACCTCCCAGTAAGGTTCACGGTCATCGTCACCAGTATGTATACAGTTGGGGCTGTCCGGGAACTGGCTTATAGGTGGTCGTGTCTGTTTTGCCGTTCACAGCAAGACAAGCTGGGCCGGATGTCTCATTCAATCGTGTGCTGTTGTACACTGAACTCATTTTCGCTGTTTTGCCCACCGCCACATTTTCTGTAAGTAAGAACCAAAATTGTCATCAAATTCCTAGATATGGTCAGAAACAACAGAGCGAGATTATGTAGGGACAGCCCTGATGATAGAAGCAGTAAGTGCTATGGCAGTAGTTTTAAGTAAAAAAAAAAATGCGATTTTATAACGTTTTCAAGGAAGACGGTCACACAGGGATAGTTAGATGTATTTTATGTTCAAATCCTTTTTATAATAGACAGTTGCCATATCATCGAAACAGGAGAAAATCGGCATTTGCTGACCTGGATAAGCAAACAAATTTCTGCCATACTTTTTTTTCTAACTTTTATTCCAAATTAGGTTCCAACTTGTTGTCGTCTATGGAACACAACACAAAGAAAAAGGCAGACATAAAAACAAGTAAATAAAACATGACAGGCAAACAAATCAAGCTGTACAGAACAGAGTTTTTCTAAAACAGTCACAACCTCTCACACGAAAAGCCTCTATATCTCCCCCCGGTCTCGCTGTTCCATATCCGTCCCTGCCAATTACTAAACTACTACCTAGGAACTAGGTACACAGGTGTCTTGGGTGGTCAGCTAACAGGGAATGTTTATTATATACACAGGTGTCTTGGGTGGTCAGCTAATAGGGAATGTTTATTATATTCACAGGTGGTTTGAGTGGTCAGCTAACAGGGCATGTTTATTATATACACAGGTGTCTTGGATGGTCAGCTAATAGGGAATGTTTATTATATTCACAGGTGGTTTGAGTGGTCAGCTAACAGGGAATGTTTATTATATACACAGGTGTCTTGGGTGGTCAGCTAATAGGGAATGTTTATTATATACACAGGTGTCTTGGATGGTCAGCTAATAGGGCATGTTTA
>SMGT01011193.1:40295-51090 GCA_004794575.1 Lanistes nyassanus
CAGCTAATAGGGAATGTTTATTATATACACAGGTGTCTTGGATGGTCAGCTAATAGGGAATGTTTATTATAAGTGTAGAATTAAACAGGACAACGTGAATATTCACATGTAGGTAGTAAGAGTCAACTATCAATCTTCCTGACTATTCAAAGTTAACCAAACTAACCAAAAAGATGAAGTCTAACAAGGACAAAAAATTGTGTGATTAGGGTTCCACGAGAAGTAACATTAGGGTTGTTAGGTTATGGCCTTTCTTTAATGTCAGGGTGGTCTTTACGTTTTGTCATCTAATATATAAAAGCGAATGTGTGTGTGTGTGTGGATGTATGTGTGTGTGAGTGTGTCAAGCGGGTTCCTTTCCACCCTCAGATCAGCATAGGTCATATTTTCACCCTGTACCTAGGAAAAAAAACAAAAATGAAATAATAAACCTGACGACTTTCTAATTCCGCTAGCTAGTACTTTCTACGTGAAGCTATCGAGCTGAAAGCAGTTGCCTCCCTTGTACATCTGTTTCGCACCAACGACTTTCTTCTTCAATGTGTCCTCGTGCACCTTCCACATTTTCTTTTCTTTTTTTTTTCTTTTAAATTTCCTTTTTTGCATCAGAAGAAAATGTTCTAGGGTCGGTGGTAAAAGATCGATTTGTTGGGAAACCACAATCTCAGGTTATAATTATTGGGTGTTTGTTTTCTTCTTGGTGAAATTACTATAACAACCTGGAATGCCAACACCGGTGAGGTGGATGCCGTAAATACTGGATTGTATTTGACAGTAAGGACTAACACTGAACAGTTTAAGGCCTAAAAGAAATGTTGGTAATAATAAATGCTTGTCGTGTGGAATGCTTTGTCGGAATCGTTGAGTACAATCCAGCGAAGTGTAAATGTGTATGCTAAAGATAGGAAACGAAAGACACAATTGTAGCCAGCGCCCCCTAGCATCACCACGAGATATAATTCCACTCCGACAATTATAAGAATAGAACCAATATAGCAAGACTGTTTTAAAAACTATATTTTATTTTTATTAAAGTATGACATTATAAAATTAAGAAATTACACGTACGTTTATTTGGCAATGTTGACATACAAATTTGTGAACTCGCAAGAACCGTAGTCACGGCATGAGCAAGTGGGATCTGAAAGAGAAAAGCAGGTAAGTTTTAGGAATATCACTTACAGATTGAGGTAGATTGCCCCTTCAACATTCGACCGTGTTTGGGGCGGTCCAGATGAGAGATAATAGCACAATATCTGTAGTTATAAATTAACAAATGCAGTGTGACCGCATGGTTACACGAAACGTTGCCGGTTCGAATTCAATACTTTTGGTCTTTTTTAAGTTTCCACGATTAAGTGTTTAGGGTGGTGTTAGTGTCTTGGCATGGAGCTGGTGTTCAGGATTACCCAAAAAGGTAGAATTATGGATAGGAGTCGAAGACAGAGACAAAGCTTTTAAAGGGAAACACCGTTCTCCATATACTGATCTCCATATGTACACTACATTTTTAAAATACCTTACCTGTTGTAGCAGCAGACACAGATCTCAAAAACAAAGACAGGTACAGCCAGCGGAGTGGGCCGTAAAGTCTGCGATTTTCCACCTGCATGCTGCACCCACATCGCAGACAGAACAGTGCGTTTAAAATACAGTGTGATGAACTCGTCATTTGTAAGAAGCGTATCAGATGTACATAGCTAGAAGTGCTGGCTTCCTGGCAAGGTAAATTCTTTACATTTTTTATTGAAGACGATTGCCATATCACGAGAACTTATAGAGAAAAACCACATGTTTACTGGGTTGCATATGCAAACAAATTTCTGCCATACATTTTCCATATCTTTCATGATATTTATAAGGTTTTAGATCGCGTTTCAATGTTAAGTTGCAAGTTTTTCTCGGTTATGTAACACAACGCAAAGAAAAAGGCAGGCAGAGTAATACAAGTGAAGAAAATATAACAGGAGGGGTAACCATTTGTACAGAATATATTTGGTCTCAAACAGGTTTCTTGATCAGTTGATAGAGGATATTTATTATCAAAAGTAAAAAGTAAACAACATAACGTGAATATCCCCTTAGTAGAAGAAGTCAGCTATCAACTTTCTGGACTATTCAAGGCTACCTTTTCAATCTAACCAAAAAGATGATTATTCTATCATGGCCCAAAACTTGCATAATACTGGTTTCTTTAAAACAAAATCAGGGGAGGTAATTTATAAGCTGTACTTTATGTAAGTCAAGGGAAGCTTCTGTGTCTAGTTGCCTCATTTACCGAGAACTAATTCGGTCTCAGGTTATTGTTGTATATTCAATGGTCTTGACAAGTTATTCCTGACACAGCTCTTAGTCTGGAATACATAATCAGGAACACTAGTGAGTCTGGGTACAGTTTAAAGTGTCTGATGTTGATATTAATGAAGCCGTTTAATGTTTGTCGGAATCTGTGAGTAAATTGCCGCGAAGTGTAAATATGTGTAAACATCTGTAACAGGAACCATAATCACGGCATGCTCATTCGGGATATGAAAAATCAAAGCAGGTTAATTTTAGAAATGTCACTCACAAATAGAGATATATCCTGATGTTTAGGAATACAATATGGTGGCTGTGCTTATCTAAACCATTTTTTGTTTTAGGTTTTCAGCAGCGGCCTGACGTAACACACGTAACACAATCTCAAGTCTAGTCAAGTGCTAGTTGTTGCTTTTTCATAGAAACTGCAATTAAGAGTAGAATTCTGTTATTCTAAGGTTCGCAGAGAACAGAAATAAAAGAGCTTTATTTATTGAGAAGTACTTTTCTTTTTACTTTGGAATCAAACATCACGCATAAGTGGCATGGCTCCTTATCACATTTTTCCACTGGCGTCACCTATATACTGTAGCACGTACTTTGTACTAAGCCGCTGACAGCAGGATACGGGAAGCTGAGGCACTACAAGGGTTGACACAACGAAGGGAAATGAATCATGCGACTGCAGGCTTAGTAACAGCACAGACCTTACACATACAGATACTTCACTCGAGCGATTCTAGTCTGCCCAGTTGCGTACGATAACTCTTCACCGGGAAGAGTTATCCAGCATGACTAGAGGTTATGGAGCAAAACACGAGCTCTAGTACAGTATCGGCTTCCAGATTTAAAAGAATGCATTCTTCGGCATTTTGTTCAGGAGCTAATTGCACAAACAGAAGAAGCAAACCAGAACGCAAAGGAAAGACGTTTCACGTGTTCAGCGAGCGTTTAAAGTTATACTATAGTGTTTATCCGAAATGTGCAAGAAAAACAGGTGACTGCCGCTTGGAGTAAAACCTTTCTTAAATTTAAAACAAGGGAACTGGACCAAGCTAAGACATGACAAAGACAAAGACAATCTACATGTTTCGGGGCACTACCCCTTCATCAGGACGACAAACAAACGACGAAAAAACGAAACGGAAAGAGACTTATCTGCAGTAGATGTGGCGCGTTGGCTGCAAAGCAGGAGAATGACAGAGGGACAGTGAGTAAGAAGGGTAAAAAGAGGGGCAGCCAAGCGCAAGGTGGGTAGGAGAAGGGTGGGGGTGGAGAGTGGGCGGGGGAGAGAGAGAGAAAGCAGCGCGGGTAAAGGGGCGAGAGAGAGAGAAGGTGGGGAGAGGGAGAGAGTGGGAAGGAGGTGAGAGAAAGTAAAAGAGACGGAGGGGGGAGGGTCAGTGTTTTAGGTTGAGTCCAGTAGGTGCCATGGCACCGAAATGGGTAATGAAGTAAGACTCCATATTCTTACGGTCAATGGAGTCGCCCTTCATTTTCCAGATACCACAGACCCTCATGTTGTCGGCTGTATGTCGGGGTGTACTGAAGTGTCGTGCAACTGGCGTGTTTCTGCGGTGTTTAGTGTCAGCTAGATGTTCTGTGAAGCGGGTGTTGAGAGTGCGTTCTGTCTCCCCGATGTAGAATAAAGTGGGACAGAGGGTGCATGTGATGGCGTAGAAGATGTTGCTGTTCGTGCAGGTGAAGTTGCGTTTGATGACAAAGGTGGTATTGGGTGTGTGGAGTGTTGTGGCAGTGTTAAGGTAGGGGCAAGTGTGGCAACAGGGGACATTGCACGGGGTGGAGCCGCAGGAAGGGGGGAGGGAGGTAGTCGGTTTTAGTTTGGAGTGTACTAGAAGGTCTCGCAGGTTCTTATCCCGCCGAGATGCTAGGAGGGGTTCATTATTACCAGTCGGTTCATTATTCCCAGTAAATTGTCAGTTCTCTAGTGTGACAGTAAAATAATAACATAAAACTTTTCATATTGAGAGATGACAATGTAATCTTTCAAAAGTGACTGTAATAACTTTATTATTGGTTGTTTCCTAATAAAATGTGTATATTAAAAATATGTAATTGATGAATGAATGAATGATTTATAGAAAGCAGTAAAATTTAAACATCCAAGGTTTTTGCTGTACTGCTATATATATATATATATTTTAACAGAACTACTGAAGGCTAGGCATATGTAGGAAAGTTGCAAAAAATCATACCACCAGCCTTGCTTATAGCTTATAGCAGTGGAAGAGAAACAACAGCTAGCAAAAATGGATACTTCAGTGGGTACCATGAACACCATCTTTCAATGTGTTTTCAGATAGGTCAGTAAAATATTCATTGAAGAGTTGGGTTGATGTGTTAGCAGATTTGTTTTAATGTCTGGGGTCATAGACTAAGGCATTGACCCATTGTTTGCTTTGCATTTGCAGACAAGTCAAAAACAAGAATTTATTTGCCATTACTAATCACTCTGAGGGGTGTGTTACAATAATTTACACTAAGTTTTTGAATAGTTTAATAGAAACTGTTACACCATGCCAATATGTCTATTTGTCTTGATGTCTGCAAATGTTTACAGTAAGGTAGGTAGGGTAGCATCTGATTTTTTAAAATGTATTTTAGGCTGTTGTAAATTATCCTATTTTAGGGTTAGGGTTAGGGTTTAACCCTAACCCTAATTATTCTTCTCATACACAAACACGTGCAGTGTGCTGGATCTGATGGTATGGGCAAAAAGTCTGTTAAAATAATACATTTCAATAGGATTATGTATTTTTTACAGTAGTTGGAGAATTTGCTACACAGTTCATTTATCTGATTGTCTGAAATAAGACAGTTATGCAATGGAACTAACAGGAAATGTAAAATGCTAAGGAAGCATGTAAATCAATATTTAGTGTGTGTGTGTGTGAGAGAGAGAGAGAGAGAGAGAGAGAGAGAGAGAGAGAGAGAGAGAGGGTGTGTGTGTGCGTGAATTTTTTTCTGAATGACTTCTTGGTGTGTGCATAAACAAAACAGGTGACTGTATTCACGACACAACAAACAACGAACAAGCAGCACAAATATGAAATAAGAAAATACTGTGGATCAGAATGACTGCCCTGCCTCTGTATGATACATACTACTGTATGTGTAGCTTTCATTATACCACACTTCCCACCACAAGCAGAACAGAATTAATAAAGTAGCGCGACAATCACTAGAAGCTTCATGCTGGTTTCGGCACATAACACCTAGATCACAAGGGACGCAACTCTAGAAGCACGCGTTGCTTCCCTCAACTGGGCAGTTTTTCTTAACAAAGCGCGAAGAAGGAGTGAAGTATCTGTATATATAAGGTCTGTGGTAACAGTCTGAAAACCTACGGGTGGGACTGAGTTACTGCAGTACATGGGGGTGCTTTCGCTTTCAAACACCACACATCTAGGACGTATTTATGTCGGAGAACACAGTCATGAGGACAGATACAGCACGAAAACAAACAGGCAGTCGGGCCACTGTAAGACACAATCACTAAGAGCTTAGGGTTACATCAATCTCCATACATAGCATTAGATTATATATATATATATATAAAACGCGTAACATGTTACAGCAGCAGACACAGATCTTAAATACAAAGACAGGTATAGAGTGGGGGTGGGGGGGTCAAGGGTTTTGGTCTTTCAGTTTCATGCAGCACTCACATCGGAGACACTTACAAAACAGTGCGACTAAAACATCGTAGAATAAAATTGTCTTTTGTAAGAAGTTTATCAGTGAAGATGCCAGGAAGATAACTATGTTTTGACAGGGAAAATTAGTTGGGAAACCGAGACGTACATATAACCGTTTGTGCTAGTTGTTGTATTTATCGGGGATTGGGAAGTTCCATAATTGTTACTAGTCCGACGGGGTAGAAACTCTTGGAATTCACGAGCCACTGGTCCAAGTTGCTCTCTCCATCTCTTTGTCCTGCTCGCTTGCTCCGTAAAGCGGTCTGTCTCGGTAACATTTTACGACTGTATAGAAAACTTAGTGTATATACGTTCAGTATACGTGCCCGGTAAAGAAGCGATTTTTCTCCTTTGAATCGAATCTGCAGTCAAACCAGAAGCAAAATGTTTATAAGTTTCCTCATCTTTCGTTCAGCCTGCTTCATAGCACTGTTCTTAGCCTGAAACCCTCCCCCTCCAACCCCCCCCCCACCCCCCGTCCCCGTACTTCTAACCGATGATCACTATCGACTCTATTTGATCTTGTTTCTCATTGGCGATATTTCTAGAGGTCATGGGGCATTGTTTTAGTCCCTGAAAACGTTTACTTATACCCATGTTGTATACAATGCAGTATTTTGCTACGACAAGCTGCCGTTCAGAACATGTTGCACGAGAAAAAACGTGAGAGGGAGAGAGTAAAGAGAGAACTTTTACAACAGCTAATTATTTCGATCAGATTTCACAGATTTCGTTACCATTTTTTATAATGTCAATATTTTCCACAAAAAGCTTCCTATAAGATGTACATCTGAACATTTTCTATGGCTTTTATGGATCATTAACACACAATGATTTTGGGGAAAAAGATAAAAACCTGTTTCTTGAAGAGTAATAGGTCTCTTCCATGTCACCATGTACAAGAACAGCGTTCGCTGAGATGTGAAAAGCGTTGTATTAGATACAAGTACGTGACGAGAAGAAAGATTTAGAGAAGGGGAAGCTGGGATTTTAAAATACAGGAAGTGTGGCGATGTTGCCACGAGTCGGATACAGCCGACACACAGATTTTCCTGAAGACTTTCCGAACCAGTTAAAAATTCGTACGAACGACTAGGCACAGTGTAGTCTGAGTACCGATTCCCGTGTTATGTGGGTGACACGTGTGTGCATGTATGCACGGGGTAGGGGAGGGGGATCGCGTGAGAGAAGGAAGGGATGGGTGAGAGATACGCACGCACAAGACATTTTCATTTTTATTTTAGTTTCTCCTTTAAAATGTAGCTGGCAACTGACTTGGAGACCCACACACGTCCGCATGCATGAATGTGAGCCCACTGAAAGACGAAACATGGAAGAAAAGAATGGCAGAAAGAAAGGAAACTGAATGTTTACTCAATGGTTCACACTTTCTTCAGCTAGCCACTGACATTTCTCCACGATATGGTGTCTACATCTTCGTTCAATAGATTCTGCATCTGGTTGCAACTGCGTGAAAATAAATTCCCAAATAATACAGAAACGAATTTTCACCCGATACCTTCATTTCAAGAGCTTCTTTATCTGACTCTTTGGAAGATACCAAATAGTTGACGGTCCGTATGGGTGCCGTACAGGTATGTAGGTAAGTATGTTTAGAGGGACAGTGCCTAAACCTCGCAGTGATTTCGGTGCCTGCCGAATCAGCAACTCCCCCTCTCCCCTAGTCCCCATCTCTACCAGCAGCTGTCCAGGCGCCTCATCCCCCCCCCCCCCTCAAACCCGCGCCACCGCGCTCTCCCACAGAGTTACATAAGGTGAGAGCGGGCTTCCGCCGGAACACTAGGCGGCAGCAGAAAATAGATCCGAAATCATAAGAATGTAACAATTCTGGGTTTGTCCAAGAACAAAAGAAAATTACGTAAAAATATACCTATTAACGAACGGAAATATTTTCTGCTCTTTCTGTAGATAAATGATACAGACAGTAGAATGTAGAGGAAAATGTGTTTGGGTTCGAGTACATTGCTAAGGGCTGAAATAACCAGTATGTGATCGAAAATGGAACTGGATTTACAACAAACAATCTGTATAGAAATTAGACAAACTTAGTATCAAAAGAAAGCAGAAACCATGTACAGTTTGTTGTACAGCGTGTTCATGACAGTTGTATCAGAAGAAACAAATGTAGATTCTATTGGCCCAGTCTTAATTCTTAGGCGGTCAGGCAACTGGCTGTGTTAAGCCCTGCCCTAGTTCCTCACAGATTCTTGCATCTAGAATGAACACAACCTGCCGATGTGGTCCGTACTCGAATCGTTAAAGCGTTGAGTGAATAAGGTATTCGATGGTGGGGGTGCTGTGGGGCGGTGTGGGGGTGTGAGGAGTGCGTGGGGGGGGGGCGTGGTGTGTGTGTGTGATGTGTTTGTGGGGCTGTTTTTGTGATGTGTATGTTTATGTGGGGGTAGGGTGTGGGGGGTGGGGTGTGTGGGGGATTGTGGGGGTATGTGGCGGGTGGGTTTGGGGCTTGGGGCTTGGGGTTGAGGAGTGTGTGTGTGTGTGTGATAATAATAACTTTATTTGAGTTCCTATAGGCCAACTGGCCTATACGAACAGGAGAATTCCATATAACAAGGTAGCAAACAGGGGTGAAAATACAATACATCGTGAACAACATAACACATTCTATTATACTTCTTCACGCTATTTTCTAAGTTTAATGTTTTCCTTAATGTACGAAGCAACTTTAAAACACACTGCTCCATGAAGGTTACGGCGTAACAAATATACCATACCTTCAGTTGGCTATTGATTTGCATGTGTGAGTGTGTGTGTCTGTGTGTTGGGGTTTGTTTTAGGATTTGTGTTGGGGTTGGGGTAGGGGTTGGGTTGGGGTTGTTATGTGGTGGTCGTGGTGGTGGTGGTGTGTTGTAGCAGCATGCTACAGCCTTATTGAGAAAGGAGAAATGACTGCAATATCTTTTATTCAGTAGATGCGAACGGGGTGCAGACAGACGGATAGGAACAAAAGTAATCACTTTTGTTTACATCTACATTATTTTTTAACACACACACACCACAAAAATTTGATATAAACGTAGCTTTAATAGCATTATAAAAAGACTATATTATTGGAAGAGGTTCGTGCGAACTGTCATCAGTCTCATCAAGAATAGAAAGGACAAGAGACAATCCAGGAGAACTAAAAAATTAAAATAAAAGAAAAAAGAGAAAGTAAAATAGAGAGAGAGAGAAAGTGAGAAAGTAAGAAAGAAGGAATGAAAGAACCTTCGTGGAAGGCAAACACTGACCAAACAAACTTAAAAAAAAACTTTTTCTGCACTAATTGTACTTTGTAGTTGGACAGAGATGTTCCGGAATTTGCAGCCGTGTGTTTTATTTTATGATATCGATGCCAAAAAAAATTGTGGGCAGCCCGCGTGATGGAGAAATAGAGAGGGTATTTACGATGACGTCATCAGCCGTATTGTGCGCCCATTAAATGCGTTATAACGCACCAGTTAAATCTGTTTATACTGTTCTGCAAAGGACGTCAGTTCACTTTTTCAAGGTCATTAGAAATGAAGGTTAAAAGGGGCAGGTGCGGTGATTTCTTTGACAACAACCATGTACTGCACAGCCAGCATGGCTGGTGCGCATATCATGGTCGCAGTAAGCAGAACCTAAACAAAGTGAAACCCCTCTATAGGGAACTCCCTAACAAACTGGTGCAGTCTCGGCTAGCGCACATATCATGGTCGCGGTAAGCAGAACCTAAACAGTGAAGCCCCTCTATAGGGAACTACCTAACAAACTGGTGCAGCGCTCGCTTCCATTGCTTGCTCCCTCGTTCCCTCCTTCCCTCACTCGTTCCCTCTCTTACTCATTCGAACGAACGTATGCACAGCCATTTTCTGCTCAAAGACCAACACAGAAATTCGGGAGGGGTGTTTGAGACTAGGTACTTCAGCAGACGTACCATTTGTTCCTATCCAATAAAAGGAAAAAAACTGGAAACATATTGCTTTGTATGTTTTACTCGAATCCCTTCAATACAAACATAAAAGAAGACATAGTTCCCCTCCACCCCTTCAGCAAACATTTCAAAACATGGAAAAGACTTTAGGAAAACAAAATTGTGTGTGACATCATCAATCCCCAATAGTTACGTATGATCGTTACTCTGTCTTTACGCTAACTCTGAAGATAGCTTTAAACTTTACACGCCTCGTCGGGTCCTTTGTACATCAACACGCGTCATCAGTGTCCTTTGTACATCAACACGCGTCATCAGTGTCCTTTGTACATCAACACGCGTCATCAGTGTCCTTTGTACATCAACACGCGTCATCAGTGTCCTTTGTACATCAACACGGATCATCAGGGTCATCTGTGAATTAAATGGGTCACACAAGAAATCTTGGTTGCCTCTGGTAAAACATCAGAATCAACTGGTTCTTTTTTCCTGTGAGACTGAACTTGACAAACATATGCATTGGTAATTATTGGTAATTATTGGTAATTACTCTATTTCTTGGTACTCTTCATCATCAGACAACTCCGAACTCATGGCACACTTGTCAGACATGCGCGTGGGGAAGGCATTGTATTTATTTCTCTTGCGCCCCTGGACTGCGACACGACTGACGTCACTCAGGTTGACGTAATCTTCTGTCTGGTTCTCACGCAGACCTGTGTGACGCAGACCTGTGTGACGTAGACCTGTGTGACGTAGACCTGTGTAACGTAGACCTGTGTTAGGTAGACTGTCACGTGTTGGGGTCTGGTGGGTCAAGGAGATTGCACCATAGATTCCAGGTGTG
>SMGT01011194.1:0-28993 GCA_004794575.1 Lanistes nyassanus
CTCTGTGCCCCTAACTAACCTACCTGCTACCTACTGCCTGGCACGCATATTGTTACAACGACACGTGCACTGCGGAAGGTAACCCTGCAACCTCCCCGCCCAAGAGTCAGGGACAGCTTGGTGACAAGCCTAGCACGATTGTACCAGCAGTGACCGGGAGGTGAATTTGGAAACTCAGATGCCTGTCAACAGTTCCTGAGTGAATGTTCACGTGATGCTGTTTACAAGGGGAGAGGCACGTGAGGGGGATAGACCATGTGATGTAGAGGGCGCTGGAGTAGGGAAAAATAAAAAAGGGGGACTTGAGAGACGAGTTCAGATCAGAACTTAACCAGAAGAGAGAAGGATACAGACGGAAGAAGCTTGCTCTGGTTTACGCGCAGCCCATAGGGCTATGCTGCTTGGCCATGGGACTTACAAAGTTTTGACCACGAAGGCCCAAGGCAGGAGTAGCAGGCAGAAGACTGAGGGGCACAGGGGAGGATGAGCCACAGGGCTATCTTCTTCGTGTGCCTCTGCTGCAGCTGCATAACGGAGCTTTACTCTGGAAGAAGCCACTGCCTTTAGCGGCCAAGCAAGGGTTAGAGTAGCAGAAGGGCAGGCTTCAGTCTGTCACCAATAGGGTAGTCAGTAGAGATAGAGAAGAGGTCCAATATAGCCACTAGACTATGGAACAGGTTGCATGGTTAAGCCGGCCGCACACTGAAATGTTAAACAAATAAAGTTTGGGGCGTGCACTACCTAGTTGGCGTCTACACGATTGGATGAGCTAGGGTGCATGTAAAGGAAGGACGGTGACATAGAAGTGTTACACCGCATCAACACAACTTTGCCGTTATTTACGACAGTGCGATATACACAGGGATCGTTCTTTAACAAGTTCACTTACCCCAAATGGAAAGTACATAAATGTATTGTACCAACATACCTCGTCCAGATGAGACGCACTGAGAAAGGAGCTCTGTTCTCCTTGCGGGTGACAGTTTGTTTAGGGGAAAGTGCTTCCACCTTGTATTGACGTTTGTTTAAGGGAAAGTGCTTCCACCTGTCGGTGATTTCGCACTATAGGGGTGAGGGGAAGGTGGTGATTGGGGGCTGGAGGCATGCTCTGACTTTGGCGGCCAAGCTGGTGGTGGTGGAGGCTGTTGGTCTGGTGTCCTGGCTGCTGTGGATGACTGTTGTCGCTGTCCCTGCTGACTGTTTCCTACTGACCTATCCCTAAGTGCTAGACGTTGCATCTTCCTTATATTCTACTTTTTGGTTAGGGTTATATTTCCATCACTTTTTAAATGACGCTTTGATTTTTAATTTTTTAAAAAGTATTTTTAGATGTGTCTTGCTTCCGGATGGCTATTTACTACCTGGACTGTAAGCTCGAGTCTGTGATGCCATAGATCTTTGGGTGGGTTAAGGGCTGATTTCAAATTCAGTGCTAGCTTATGTTTGTTTAGTTCTACTTTAAGGTTTCCCCTTTCTTTGCTATTTAGGTTGCACTCTAACAGCACGTGAGATGTGTTAAACCTGTCGCCACAGCTACAACTTAGTGGATTTTTGTACATCATGTGGTATTCGCCATTTAATCTCATTCTGCTTATTCTTGCCTGGTTTGTTCTAGTAGATTTCTAGTAGATTGCTGTTTCTTCTGTGGGACACTGCTGTCATCTTTAGACTTTTCCTGTGAAGCTCCTGTCAGTCTGTGTTATTTCATGGGCTGCCATGGATCACTTTGTCAACTTAGGCTGTGAAAAAGAAAAGCCTCGTCCATCACATCCACAATTCCAAACTCTAATTTACTGATTTCCATCAAGTTTTATGGATTGCAAGTGCTACAGACAGCTGAGTGTTTGACAATTTTGAGACCATAAGTGTAGCTAACTGGACATGAACATCTTCAGCATGTGTTCACCGTAGTCAGTGGGTGGCCAGTCGCCTGCATACAACATCCTTACCAGCGGATGCAGGACTGGATCTACTTTTTCTCCTGTGGGGCACTGCTTTTTGCTCTTCCATCATGTCTGCTCTCCCCCTCATTTCCAAAGTCTAATTTACTGTTTCCCAACAAGTCTTGTGGAAATAGCTGAGAGATTTTTGTCAGGTGAACATCCTGGATAAAATCCTACCATTTATGGATGATTTCCACCAGGTGTTATAGAATACAAAGTGTTTGACGTCATGCAAACGTTTTGTTTACATTCACAATGGTTACGTAATACCATGGATTACTTCTTTTCTTTCAACTTGAGATGTGGACAGAAGCAAATTGTCCTTCTGGATCTGTTGCATGACAATTTTAAAAGGATAGCTAACTGGACATGAACATCTTCAGCATATGTGCCCACCATAGTCCGTGGATGGCCAGTGGCCTGCATACGACATCCTTACCAGTTGCCTGTGTCTAAAGATTCCTCATCTGTACTATTTCATCATCTCTGGCCTGTGGCCTGCACACAGCAAACTTACCAGCTGCCTCTGGGTGGACATTTCTCACCTTTATTGATCCATAAAGAGACACCAACCCTAACTCTGCCAAGGACGATCCCATATTTTATCCAGTGAACTGCACGCAGTGACACTACCAGTAACACTCAGCCCAGTGGTCTTCGTAAAGATTCAAGGCAGATTTTACAGGACGAATTCTTCTTAGAACCGTGCTGAGTGGGACAACGAATCTGGACAGATCCTTTTGGGTGATTGGCCATTTTTTTCCCTTCTCCACAAGCTATTGCAGTTCTACTCTACAGCTAGCTCCCTTTCTTTACAGCTAGCCCCCTTTCCATTTTCCCACAATTTCACTCAAATCAGCCATAGACACTTATCAGCGATCAATGTTCTTCTCAGATACCCTTGTGCAAGATTCAAGACAGATTTTACAGATAGAAATTCTTCCAGCAGATGGAAGGATTTTCCAATGCTCTCCGCCTGCCTTTTGAGCACATAGTTTCCCTCCAATATTATGCTTCAGCAGGATTTACAGGCAATTACGCACATGATCGACACACACGCACATGATTCGCTCGGCATCATCTGTAATTGGATGCCATGCTCTGTCTGAAAGTAAAAGTAAGGCATCATCTTCGATGCCATGCTCTCTAATGACGAGGAATAGTTTCGCATCATCTTTGGATGCCATGATCTCTAAAAAGTATTGTACCAGCGGTCTGAACTCGGCACAAGCCCCTCCGCGTGCCATATAAAACTCCTTTTCTACAGATAGCTCCCTTTCTATTTTTCCACCAGCCACAGTAGGGGTCGCGGTCAAAGTAGGTCCACTAAACAATCTATCTTTTCTAAGCTCTCGAACTCAAACCAGCGAGGCTAAAGTCAACACAGTGCTGTATTATGCAGACAGAAGCCTTCAAGCTTAGATAATCTTTTCTTTTGAGCCATTTTGTCGTTTGTAATATAGCAGTTTTTTTTATACAAAGCTCAGAAGCTTAGTTTCCACTTGTAGTCACTTATTCATGCTATACAAACTTCTGTAGGGTGAAATTCGCTGAAAAAAATGCATGTGATCATCTTCGAATGCCATGCTATCTCTCTCTCTCTCTTGTATTTAGCATTATTCCTCAACTTGACGTCATTCAGAAATAAAGGTCCGCTGAAAAAATGAACGTGATCATCTTCGGATCCCGTGCTCTCTCTCTCTCTTGTATTTGCCAGTCCAGCTATAAACAGTCCAAATTCAGATCCAAGTCCAAATTCCGTCGATAATAACAGTATCACCAATTCCCTAACATTTCGAGAGAGCAGAGTGGGAGGAAGGTAAGAGCACATAGTTACTTAAAGCTTTTTAGGCTTTTTTACCTTGCAACCATCAACAGGTAGTTTCACCGAGTCCATTGGGTTCCCATCGATCTTTGGCTTGCTTGCTGTAGCAGGCACACTAGTACGTCGTTGACTTCACCAGCACCCCTACAACTGGCTCCCCGGTCTCCAAAAAACGCAAGCTCAGCAGCTACCCCCCTTTCTATTTTTCCACCATTGCAGCTTGTCGCTCCAGACAGAGTTTGCACCACAAAATTTCTTCCTGTACCTTCTTCTTGAGTATTCTCCTTCTCCAAAGAATATGAAAACTCGATGGTCACCTTCCATCACCTCCACATTCCCCGAGTCTAATTTACTGTTTTCCACCAAGTGTTATGGATTACAAGTGCTACAGACAGCTGTAACACCAATCACCCACTGTCACCACCCCTAACTCCGCCCAGGCCGGTCCCAAGCCCGGCTGAAAAAGGAGGACCCGGGGGGGGGGGGGCAACAAATGGCAGAGACCAAAATTGCCAGTGTGCGCCGTTGGAGTTACAAAAGAATTTATTTTGACCTGGGCTCAATCCTGGTGTAGGCACTCACTCACACAGGCGTCCCTTCACAACCTACTAAGCTACAGACGCTTGATAAACAACAAACATGACATTTATTAACACCCCCTCTCCCAAACAGACATGGACATAAAAAAAATAAGTGAACAAGAATTCACACAAGTAGCAACAGCAACAAATCACCCCAGCTAAAGCTGTCCTCACAACCACTGGGTGAAGATAAATGCAGTCGCAGAAGCTGCAGCGGTCAGAATTGTTCGTGATCATCCATACTGTTGCTATGGGCTGTTGTCGGGTCTTAGAGCGAACACGTGATGATCATGTGACGATCTGGCGAATAAAATGTTGCAGGTTTCTTGCACCCGTGTATGGAGAGTGCTCGGAAAATGTTTTCGCTCAGCGTTTAGAGCATTGCTAGTGTAAATAGCCCTTTGCGTACACCCACCCACCCTGAACTCCCCTAGCCGGCATACCGTGGTTAGTTACATCATGCGACGGACTGGGCGTTCGGTACTCAAGTGTGGGGAAACATAAAAGGGTGTCGTGTTTCTTTCGATCCCCTGACCCAAAGGGAAGGGCGAACAAGGTCTCACTGTCCGAGGCTACCATAACCTTAGCTGTAATTTAGGTGCGGCCAGGCTTTTCCCCAGGGAAGAATGGCACCGCTTAGAGATTTAGGGGCAGCTCAGTAAATAGCGTAACGTAACTGAAAGCTCAGGGCGACCTACAGACAAGTGAGACGAACCCTCTGCACGAATGAAAAGGATTGAACGAAAATGCAATTGTTCAATTTTAGTTCGTTCACATATAAAAAATTTTTTATTTTTATTTCGTTTTAATTTCTGTTTGTATTAATTTCAGCTCTCGTTCTTGTAAAACGAAAAACAGTATTTTTAGTTCTAGTTTTAGTTATGAAAATATCACTGCGGTCTCCATTAGGCAACCAACCCAAACGTATGCCAGCAAACCATTCGCAATCGTCTGATTGAGTCGGGGCTTATTCAAGGTGAGAGTGCTGCTGTATGTCTGCCACTGGTGACACATCACGGACAGGATCGACTAAAATGATGCCGAAGTCCCCAGAGATGGACTAGAGAGAAAGGGGCAGAATTCTTTTCACTGATGAGTTCAGGTATTCTGTCCCATGACAACAGCAAAGCATGCATCTCAAGGCACCTGGGGGAACACTTTGTGGATGGATGTGTTCTAGAACATGATGCACATAGTGGCGGCTCTCTGATAGTCTGGGGTGGCAGGCAGTTGGATGGGAGGTCGCCTTTTCTTGTCCATGGAACTGATCTGACCTACGGTGAAGATTGTGTGGCCTCTCACCTAGCCTGATCTCCAGGTCATGGGTGCAGGCAACATGCTACAGGATGACAATGTAACTGCCCATGGTGTGCGAATGGTCACCAACTTCATGAAGCAACTCAACCGGCCAGCATGGTCTCCCGACTTAAATCCAATTAAACACTTGTTGGGCATCACTGGCCATAGAGTTAATGACAATCATCTGCCACAGCAACATTTTTTCATACCTTCGCAAAGGCTTGTGATAAATAAGACATCAGTTAGGTTTCTTCAAAAAACTTTATTGGGGTTTCAACCTCTGATGTCTGTTCCTCTACACACTCACAATCCACTTCTCCTCATATATTAAAAACTCCTATCCAATATTTAATTCTGCAACACATTTACATTTAAAAGACACTTCTCCAATAAATTCTTTCCAATACCAAATATCATTAACAATGTCTTATATATTCAAAGGAGACACTCTCCCATGATTGAACATGGAACAATGTTACATTAAACAAGCGAACAAAACCCCCCAAATTTAAAATACCAAAAAATGAACTTAGCTTATCCTCAACATAACAAATCAGCCAAGATTCTGTGTTGTGGCCAGGCTGGTGTGAGTTTGACAATTTTTACATCCTTGTTACACAAATGTGACTACTGAATGAAGACCAGAAGGTCTGTCAGAATCAGACAGCTTGGTCTAATACCTCCACTTTGTATTTTGGCAAAGATGTGACAAGGAACGTTTTAGGGCTGAAGAAATATGGAGCACACTGCAGAGAATCAGATTGTCCACATATATCTCCTATGAACTGTTTTCTGTCAGTGCTGGCATTAATGACTGATGACATGAGATGCATTTTTGCTATCTATGCATGTTCTTTGTCTTGATGGCTTGTATCTCGTATGAAATGTTTCTAGTGTTCTTGACTGATGGAGTTCATCTCATGTTCACTGTTTTCCATGTGTACTCGTGTCCACTCTCATTAAACCATTTGGAACATTAATTGTACAGACAATGGCCAGCATGAGTTCTCAAGTGTGCAGTGAGGTCATCAATCCTTATGAATAAAATGGCACATTTTACACAGACGTAGTGCTGGCTACAGGATTGTGTTGGTGTGTCATCATTAAAAGCATCACTCTGCGTGGGGGACTGTTGATGTACATGTGTTGTCATGTGTTTAGTGAGAGTATGTTTGTCTGTAAATAACTTGCCACATGTGTGACTCCTATAAGGATGCTCACCAGTCTGCATTCTTATGTGTTGAACGAGTTGAGCATTTTTTGTAAATGACTTGCCACATGTTTTACATATGTAAGGATGCTCACCTGTGTGTGTTCTCACGTGTACAGTGAGGCTACTTTTGTCTGTGAAACACTTACCACATCTGTAAGGGTGCTCACCAGTGTGTGTTCTCATGTGTTTAATGAGACTCATCCTACAGGTATACAACTTACTACATATGCTGCATTTGTAAGGAAGCTCACCAGTGTGTTTTCTCATGTGTACAGTGAGAGTACTACTAAATGCGAATGACTTACCACAAGTGTCACATCTGTATGGACGCTCAGCAGTGTGGTTTCTTATGTGTCGAGCGCGATGGTTCCTACAGGTATATAACTTACTACGTATTTTGCATTGGGAAGAATTCTCACCAGTGTGTGTTCTCATGTGTTGAGTGAGATTACTCACAGAGGCAAATATTACAATAAGAGAACTACTAAATGGGAAGGACTTTCCACAAGTGTCACATCTGCATGGACGCTCACCAGTGTGTTTTCTTATGTGTATAATGAGGCTTCTATTGTCAATGTAACACTTACCACATGTGTCACATCTGTAAGGACGCTCACCAGTGTGTTTTCTCATGTGTACAGTGAGAGTACTCGCAGCAGCAAATGGCTTACTACATATGCTGCATTTGTAAGGACGCTCACCAGTGTGTTTTCTCATGTGTACAGTGAGACCACCTCTTGAGATGTATGACTTACCACACGTCACATCTATATGGACGCTCACCAGTGTGTGTTCTCATGTGTTGAGTGAGACTACTCACATAACACATGAGAACACACACTGGTGAGCGTCCATATAGTCATTTGCCTGAGTGAGACTACTCACATAGGCAAATGACTTACATATGCTGCATTGGTAACGGCGTTCACCTGTGTGTGTTCTCATGTGTTCAGTGAGATTACTACTTGAGGTGTATGACTTACCACAAGTGTCACATCTGTATGGACGCTCACCAGTGTGTTTTCTCATGTGTACAGTGAGAGTACTCGCAGCAGCAAATGGCTTACTACATATGCTGCATTTGTAAGGATGCTCACCAGTGTGTTTTCTCATGTGTACAGTGAGACCACCACTTGAGATGTATGACTTACCACACATGTCACATCTGTATGGACGCTCACCAGTGTGTGTTCTCATGTGTTGAGTGAGAGTACTCACAGAGGCAAATGACTTACTACATATGCTGCATTGGTAAGCACGTTCACCAGTGTGTATTCTCATGTGTACAAAAAGAGAACTACTAAATGGGAAGGACTTTCCACAAGTGTCACATCTGTATGGACGCTCACCAGTGTGTTTTCTTATGTGTATAATGAGGCTTCTATTGTCAATGTAACACTTACCACATGTGTCACATCTGTAAGGACGCTCACCAGTGTGTTTTCTCATGTGTACAGTGAGAGTACTTGCAGCAGCAAATGGCTTACTACATATGCTGCATTTGTAAGGACGCTCACCAGTGTGTTTTCTCATGTGTACAGTGAGACCACCACTTGAGATGTATGACTTACCACACATGTCACATCTGTATGGACGCTCACCAGTGTGTGTTCTCATGTGTTTATTGCGAGTATACCCAGTGGCAAATGACTTACTACATATGCTGCATTGGTAAGGACGTTCACCAGTGTGTTTTCTCATGTGTACAATATGTTGACTACTTGATGTGAAGGACTTTCCACAAGTGTCACATCTGTATGGACGCTCACCAGTGTGTTTTCTTATGTGTATAGTGAGATGACTATTCTCTGTGAAACACTTACCACATGTGTCACAGCTGTATGGACGTTCACCAGTGTGTGTTCGCATGTGTTCGGTTAAAGTGCAACTCTGTTTGAATGACTTACTACACATATTACATGTAAAGGGACTTCTGTCATTATGTGTTGTCGTCTGCACAGTGAGGTTTCTTTTGTTTGTCCACAACTTGCCACACCTTTGACTAGTGTAGGGTTGGTCAACACAGTTTGTTCCATTGTCTTTGAGACCACCATCTGGTGAGAATGGCGTGCCATTTGTTGACCAGTTGTAGACCTTTCCATCAATTACCTGCAACACACCTGAAAATATTCCATGGTTTCATTAGAAAATGATAGATTGGTTTTGTGGCAAACGTCAGTAAGCAAAACCTCATGACCAGGGCTGAAGGCAAAGGGTGTAGGGAGTGGAATAGGAAAGAATTCAGACTTTAAATAAAACAAAAGCAATCTGGGGAATGGGTATTCTTGGCTTATAGAATTCATTTTATAATTATAGAATGAATTCTTTAACTTAACCATTGTAATACTATAAAAAAAGTACTCTATTATATCTATACCATAGTTATAGAATGCAATTCTTGATAAATCATAAGAATTATTCCCATTCCCCTCCTGATGCCCCATAGATTTACTGTGACCTTTTTGAACAGTCATTTAAGCTTAACCTTGACGGCCCGAATGGAAGTGATGCACACTACATGAGCAAAGGTAAACTGAGTAAAGTTTCACACCATAACACAAACGCAAGTCATAAAACAAAGATCTGTCCAATGATGATTGCTCTGCATTCAGTTAATATTTTAGCTGATGTGTCTGCACAGACAGTGGACTTGGTCTCAGTATGACAACTTTCTGCTACATAAAACGCAGCTGGTTTGGTTGACAACATTTAAGGCTTTTCATGAAGGCAGTGACCATTAGCAATATTTTATAGTCATGACTTGCCACCCATCCCTGGTAGATTTCATGAGTAATTCTTGTTAGATTACAGATTAAAATGGCACATTTCAGGCATTAACCAATTTTTTTTGTAATTCTGACTGAAACTGTGACCACACTGTATACTTCACTCAAGAATAAGAAAGATGAGCATAATACTTTCTCAGTGGCTGGGCAACCACATAGGCAAAAAGGATAATCGTGCATGCTGCTTGTGTTGTCAATATACATATAGTCATATACTTCATATATTACATAATGTAAAGCCATAAACAAGCTTTCCTAGGCTTTTGCAAACCTGGAATTATTATTCCTTGACTTCTTTATTTTCAAGCACTTGCATGGACCATGGTATATTTTCCACTATGTCACTGAGATTAATTCAGCCTGTATCATAAAGACTTTCAATAACCTGTCAATCATGTATTCTCAAAATAAAAAGAAAGAAAATGATCATGTATTCTCATTGGCAGATGTGCACGTCAATGCAGGAAAGATTGTGTAGGTACATGTCAGTTTAACTTTTGTTTGTAGGACACTGAGTTGCATTCACCTACTTGGCATCTCAGTCTTGTGTTCAGCCAACCACTCCTGGTCTTTCTTGTCCTCAAGTACATGTTCTGTGGCATCGTCAATGTATATTTCTGGACTGTGGTTCTGGTTTCTGGCCATAGACTCTGGTTTGTTGGCAGGAAGACCTGTATTGTGCGAAAGCGATTTTCTATATAATACAATACACAACAATAAATACAACATAGGCACAAATGACAGGTAAGATGAACTTTACAACATGAATTGGAAGGTACATCACTGACAAGTTTTTTCTACATGCTTTTACTCCCATTACGTGTGGTAATATAGACATATATGTGAATATACAATATACAACACCATATTTACCCTTAACAACCGATTATAACTTTGATGAACTGTGCAGCCATACAATGAATTTTATACCTGCCAATTCGTTACAAAAATGATGCCAGCGGATTATTTTGGTGCCAAGCAAATCTCACTTACACCGATACTGCTGATCAAATTTATCTAAAGAACAATATGTATATATTAAGCACACAAATAGCAGCTAGACATTTATGGAATTATGAAAATCCTTCAAAATGTGCCTTTTGTATGTGTCTAGTTATTGTTACTTTTTGGGTTGAAGGTGTTTGATGCCAGTAACATCTGCTAGCCGAACACCCCAGCAACAGCAGATTGTGTCCATGTTATGACCTTCACCCTGTGCAGCATGATTATTTTAGCTCGTATCTTAAAGTGTAGCTTTCTGATAGCCCCCACGCTGGAGATTGCCAAAAACTTAGCAGAGAGCACAGTAGTGACATTGACAGAACGAGCAAGCTAGGTGTACTCTTGTTTAGTCTAGAGTGTAGCTTTTTACAATGAGTTCATGAGAATCATCTCACAATTTATTATCGTGTTGTAATATTACGAGGAAACAGAAGACAGAGGAAAAGATTTATATCCATTAAATTATGTATTTGAGACATTAGCTTCCCAGAATAGTGAGAAGAAACAAATGTGCTGTCTAGCTCAAAACATCACAATGAGGAACGCAATGAAAACATGACGCACTGATACGATAGATTTTTTGTTTTCATTGATAAAACATTCTGAGTCTATTTCTAGTAATTGTCACTGTTTGCACCCCTTATGATCTATCTATATGATGGCTTAACTGTCAATCAGAATCAGTAGAATACAAAAAATCAGTGTATATAGCAGACACTATCAGCAAATCATGTCCATCACTTGTAACTGTGGGAAGAAAACAAAGGAATATTTATAGGAGTTTTTCAACTAATATTTGGGAATCAACTCATGATAAATCAGTGAACCAATGTTGGGTTTACATTGTTGCAGGGTAATTCAGTAAATGTGCAAGTGTGAAAATATTTAAACAGTAATGATAGTGGTAATAAACATTAAAAACAAACAAGCATGCAAATCACACCAGGTACTAAATAGCAGAATTTAAAAAAAAATATGCACGAGTGAGATGTTGAAATACTGTGGCCTAAATCTGTTATCCTCCTTGTTAAAAATTCTGAACACACTAATATAATTCTCGCATGCCCTTTTTTGAAATCTTTTTACTTGTAGTGTGAAAAAACCAGTTCCGTGTTAGCTGTAAGAAAACAGTTACAAGAAAAAGAAAGTAAAGGAAAACTTCAACAATAAATAAGTGAATGTCTTTCATCACCACCCCTACCTCCACCCCATCCATCGGTAAAAAGAAGTCAAACACCTGTTTTAACTTTTCCCCTTTGACTTATTTTCTCAACCACCTTTTCTCATGGTCTGTGTTCAGAACTGGAGATTTGAAATGGGAGTGCATCATCCCATTCGCAAATGTTTTAATGCTACAAATACTCTGAGGTGAGTCCCGAATTGGTACAAACTTAAGTGAGCCAACTTGGAATCAGATTGTAAATATCCTGTTTAACCAAAAAAACACAGACTTCCAACTTATACAGGCAACTACAAGGCCCTGCCTAATACCCAATCCCACCCCTAACCCTAAATAAATTTGAAAATTACCATGAGGATCGCAACTCTAACATTCAACCATAAAAAGCTAGAATCTTTACCACAGGGCTATTATCACTTTGACTTTTCTGGGTTCACTGTAGCTATAAGCTATAAGCTATAAGCTATAAGCTATAAGCTATAAGCTATAAGCTATAAGAATTTGTGTTGTAATGCCTCCAACAACAACAACAAAAAAAAGCTACAACAGAGTTCCATTTAATTGTGGAAAAAGTGTTTTTAACCACTGAGCTATCATCACTATGGCTCGCTTTCATTCACTGCAAGCTATAAAATGCATGCAGTGCGACATCTCGCTGTATTTCAGAAAAGATGTGATCAGTAAGCTTTCTCTGAATGACACACATCAATTTGACCACTTGAGGATAATGTACATTACTTACTGTACTCGACTTCTCCAGAATTAATGAACAAACTGTTACGGTGATCTCGTAAATGTAGATTAAATTGAGCACTCGGCAACAAAGCCTTTACTGTCTCGGTCAATGGTTTCTAAACCAAAGGGTGACGGACGCTATGAAATAATGTGAAGAAGAAGAGAAATCTACTGAGGGAAAAGATTCTCACACCTTGACACGTTTGCTCAGTCTCACACAGGCATAACACTTCTTGCTCAAGAGCCCCCACCCTCGTAAAACACACAACTGCAGCGAACCGTTATTCAACATATATTTCAAACACTAACTGACGCGACAACATCAAATATATCTACAAATTATTTACAGAGAATCACTGTGCTCGTGTCTAGGGTAAGACGCTTCCTGATTACATTACCACGAGAAATCAGACAAAGAAGATAATCAAACCAAAGCCAGAGGGGAAATCAAACTGCAAAACGGCCTATGATCCCGCTCTATACACAGATACAATAAGTGACCAACAACAGAGCTCCTACTCTTGTCACTATTGAAACAACTGCTTTACCGCAGTACACAGCTCTAAAGCTATTCAATGACCAACAATGAAGCTATGACAAACAAAGACCAGCACTACCTCTACCTCCCCTTGGCATACGCCCAGCCTCTAGCTTATGACGTCTCCTGTCTCCAGCAGGATAAAACCACCTATCTTAAATCCCAGACTCTAAGATAGCTATATGTGGCAGAGCAGTTCTTTAAGGCGCAACAGCAGTCAATTACTCGTCTTTGTCTTGTAGACTTGTCGGCGAAATACACCCTGTGTATTTGGTGAGACTACTGGAGTCCTATTTTTTCAATGTCCTGGCTAAGATGGCGAGGGGCAGAGGTCCGTGGGTCTACACATGTCCGCTTCTCTTGGTCTTCCTACATTAAGTCTCTCTCCATGTCCTCCCGAGTATCTCTGAATCCCCTTTAAGTAGTTTGCGTACTGACGCCTTAACCTCGATTCAAACGGCTCTGGCCAGACTAGGTGGATCAGGACAGCTGCCATGGCTAATAACGTAGCGCCCACCTACCAAGGTGTCGAGATGGGGAGGGGCGAACAGGCCAAACTAGGAGTGACAGGTGACACCTGTTCCAAAGAGCTAAGTTGAGTACAGACATTTATGCATGGAGATACAAAAAATGCTTCAAGCATAAGTGGTCACAACAATCTCATCAGTTTTGGTGTGAGAAATTTGGAGCTCATAATAATAACATGGAAGCTTACATAGCGCAATATCCCTGCAATTTGCAGGCCACACTGCATTTTACACAATACTGATAAACCTGTATGGATAAACAAAACTAAAGTATAAAAATACTACACAAACAAAACCTTTACAAAACACGATGGAAAACATAAAAGTAAAACCATGAATTATTAATGAGACAACAACAAAACAAAGAACATAAATTAAACATAAGTAAAACTTTAGGAATTTTTTTTAAGCACAATGAACACCAACAATAAAAGTACAGACTAAAATACTGAAACATAAGCGCAACAACCTTAATAGTTAATTGAATAGATGGATACAGAGGTAGTGCTACATTTGCACTTTTAACACACTCGCATCGGGGTGACCCTTTACAAAACACGACGGAAAACGTAAAAGTACAACCATGAACTATTAATAATACAACAACAATAATTAATTAAATAACTGAATTAATCATTGAATAGATGGATACAGATGTAGGCCTACATTTTTACTTTTAATGTTACTTCAGTTCCTCTACAACAAACCCATGCACGTCTTCTAGCTTGACTTGGTTCCGTTTTGGAGTCGAGGTCAAGCCAGGGGTTTTCTGACCATAATTACTTGTAAATGCAAAATATGTTTATTAATGAATCTAAGTAGTGACAGATCAGAACTCCGTGATAGAAAAGTAGAAGATTTACACCATCAATGCTAATAAATATTTGAATTTGTGTGCTTTCATGATTGGAAGTTTTGTATCCTGAAGCTACACTTTAAAGACTTTTCATAACCTATCAATCATGTACTCTTAAAAGAAAATGATCATGTATCCTCATTGGCGGATGTGCACATCAATGCAGGAAAGATTGTGTAGGTACATTTCAGTTTAACTTTTGTTTGTTTTGCAATGAGTTGTATTCACTTACTTGGCATCACAGTCTTGTGTTCGACAAACCATTCCTGGTCTTTCTTGTCCTCATGTACATCATCAATGTACATTTCTGGACTGTGGTCCTGATTTCTGGCCATAAACTCTGACTTGTTGACAGGAAGACCTGTATTGTGCAAAAGTGATTTTCTATCTCGGAACATCCCCCCTCTCCTTCCCTTCCCCCCCGCCCCATTGAAAGACCTTCGAAATATAGCTCGCCATTTGATTGGCTCCGCTTGTTACACATCGTAAATAGAGCTCGTCATTTGATTGGTTCCAGTTGTTCTGCGCGTTTACATGGTGCACAGCCACAGCATGCGCCGGGGGCGGTATGGGTCGAGTACTGCTAGCGACAGCGTGCTGTGCTAGGCTCACTCACTTTAAACGTTTCTATATCCTTCTAGGACAGTTGCAGATACTAACAACTAACATATTCGGATTCTCCTCGATTTACTCTTTCAGTAGATACTAAACTCATCAAACGTCTTGATAGAGTAAATTTATTGTAGGCAGAATTCGTACCTTTATCTATTCACATTAGCTAGTTAAACTACCTTTTAAAGTAATTATCTTTATTTCCTTCTCACTCTACTTAACTTTCCTTAACTCTAATAGGAAGAGCAAAGCGCACTCTAGTCACTGTATATTTTCATGTCCTTGTAGGTATATTCTTTCACTTTTTATTCTAAATGTTGTATGTGTAAGAAACACAAAATTTGGCCTCTGCCGCGTGTACGCCGGCTTGCTGCTGCTGGACCGGACAGTGGCACCGTTGTGGCTCGCGCCCACCCTGTAAAAGCGGGGTGCGGGCCGGTCAAACCAGAGTCCCGAAGTAGGGTGAAGCAGGAGGAGGACGAGAGAGAACATGTAGGGTGGTAGTGAAGTGCCAGTAAACCGTGGGGTGGCGGAGCATGTAGGGCGGCAGCAGCAGTGGCGGCCCTAAATAAAGTACGCAGAGGGCGTTGAAGGAAACCTGCCTTTGTTTGAAGGAGAGAGAGAGAGAGAGGAAGGTTGCGAAGCGAACCCGCTTCATCACACAGCCACAAGGGATAATTTAATATAGAAATCAACTCTCATAAATAATCGATCAATAATATATTTGAAGTGTACAGTTAGGTATGCAAGTCTTCTAATACGTGGTATAATGGTCAAATTGTGGGCACTCGGGGTTTCAAAATGAAGAGCTAAATTTTGTACCTAGGTGGTTAGACTTCCTTTAAGGTTGAGAGTATACCACCTAGACAAACGGTGGGCATTAAGGGTATTACCCGTCTGCCCCAACTGTTGACTAGAGATGAAGTTTTAGTACAGGAACCCCTGGGAACTCAACTACCAGAGGGTCTTCAGGTGATTGCTAGCAGGGTAAAGACCAGTAAACTCCCACGCTTAAGGGTTTTCATAGGAACACCACTGACCAAGAAATTGTGTTGCATAAACTTGTCATAGCAGAGGTTTACTCATCAGCAATGACGTAAACACCGTATTACAGGAGTTAAGCCCAAGTAGCACCCATGACATTTACAGTGCACACTCATTCCAGGTATCCCCTGACGTACCATGTGACAGTCCCATAACGTTTAAGTTTGACAGGAATGCCCCGACTGAATGGAGGGAAAAGTTCTCCACGAGACTTCAGCAGTACCAAGACGTATTCATCCGAGACGAGTTTGACATCGGGAGGGCTAGGACTGACGCTCCTTTTGACACAGACCTGACCCCAGGACCAGACATTAGGGAAAGGGCAGGCCCCTTGTCGCCAGCTGACTTTGAAGAATGTCGACAACACATTCAGGGGTTGCTAGATGGGAAGATTATTCATCCGTCCAACTCTCCATTTGCCAGCCCCAATGTCTTAGTGAGGAAAAAGTCCGGTGCACTTAGAATGTGCATTGATTATCACAAGGTGAACAGCCAAACCATTCGGGATATTTATAGCATCCCCAAGACAGAGGACTTGCTGCTGACCCTGAGTGGCGCAAAGTATTTCTCCAGCATGGACCTCTGTAAGGCGTATTATCAAGTCCCCATGACTGAGCGGGCCAGGAGAATATCAGCGTTGATAACACCTTTTGGCTTGTTTGAATGGGACCGGTTGAGTCAGGGGCTAGTCAATGCCCCTGCATGTTTCCAGAGACTTATGGAAACCGTATTTCAGGACATGAACCTGACATAATTAATCATATTCATCGTTGGCATCCATGTACATGCTAAGACATTTGATGAGTTAGAGACTCGGACCATACGGGTACTAGAGAGGCTATATAAGTTCAACCTCAAGCTAGACCCAGAGAAGCGTCTGTCTGGGACCACCGACGTTTGCCACTTCAGCTATCTTATTTCAGAGGGTGATCAATTATACTCGGAGTGCAATTTTTGAAGACTCAGCGTTCTTTGTGCGTGCATGCATAACAAATCTGTACTCCCCTTACCTGTTTGGTGCAAAATCTTCCAGGAACAGAATGACGCACGAATGATATCGACCTCGGATCATTTCAAGTCGCCAGTTCGGAACACAGACCATGAGTAAAGGTGGTTGAGAAAATAAGTATCAAGGGAAAAGTTGAAACAAGTGTTTGACTTCTTTTTACGATGGATGGGGTGGGGGTGGAGAGATAGTGAAAGACATTCACTTTTATCCTGTTGACTTTTTTTACCTTAACTTTATTTCCTTTACTTTTTTCTCTTGACTGTTTTCTTACAATCTTGGCCACCATGGAACTGATTTTTGCAAACTACGAGAAAAAAGAGTTCAGCAAAGGGCACGGGAGAACAATATTTTAGTGTGTTCAGAGCGTTTTAAAGAGGAGGATAACAAATTTAGGCCACAGTATTTCCATTTCTCACTCATACATATTTTAAAATATTCTGCTATTTTGAAGCTGGTGCCGTTTTACCACTACCTGTACTATTTAAGTATTTTCACACTTGCACATTTACTGAATTACCCTGCAACAATGTAAACCCAAGAATGATTCACTGATTTATAGTGAGTTGATTCCCAAATAGGAGTTGGAATTCCTATAAATAATTCCTTTATATTCTTCCCACAGTTACAAGCGATTGACATGATTTGCCGTTAGTGTCTACTATACACTGATCGATGATTTTTATTCCACCGATTCTGATCGACAGTTTGTTAAGGCGTCATATAGATAGATCATAAGGAGTGCAAACAATAATGACAAGATAATAAGGAGTGCAAACAATAATGAAAATTACTAGTAATAAAATCAGAACATTTTAACATCGAAAACAAAAAATCTATCATATCAGTGCTTTGTGTTTTCATTGCGTTCTTTATCACGATCAGTGTTTTCAGCTAGACAGCATGTGTGTTTCTTCTTACCATTTGGGGAAGCTAATGTCTCAAACATATAATATAATATAATGGACTTAAATCTTTTCCTCTGTCTTCTGTTTCCTCATAATATGAACAACCCGATAGTGAGTCGCGCAATGATTCTCATGGACTGATTGTAAAAAGCTACACTCTAGTCTAGACTAAACAACAGTACGCCTAGCTTGCTCCTTCTGGGGATGACGTCACCGGCTGCTGTGCTCCCTGCTAAGTTTTCGCCATGGATCTCCAGTCCTATGAAGGGTCCATGGTTTTCGGCAATCTTTGTGGAGCCTTACTCTTCGTGGAGGCAATACTTTATACTTATAGCTTATAGTCATGACTTGCCAGCCATCCCTGGGGGGGGGGGGGGCTGGTTACCTCAGTTGGTAGAGCTACGGACTAGCAGATGGATGGTTGCTGGTTCGAATCCTGGTGTGGCCAAGGATTATTTCCTTGAGTTAAACATTGTGCAATTTCCCCGCACATTAAACGGCCTGTCCGCACTGACCATCTTACTGCTGCTATCAGTCTGGTGGTTCTTTCAGTGCATAGTTTAGTAATAGGACCCCCACCCCCATTGTCCAAAATCACCGCGAGGTGGAAGCACTGTCCCTCTAAATAACCATCATGTCACCTTACTGGGAGATTTTGCGTGCTCACACGACCACAGTCAAGAGGGTGAGATATGCGTAGGTGGAACTATCAATGTATTACTAAACTAATTAATATGACTTTTCAATCATATGGCCGAGCCCCCACCACCTACAGTCTCCCATAAACAACCACAAAACATCGTAATACAGTGAACACAAAAAAGAAGAATGTTTTGTTGATATAAACAGCGAGTATTTACATTCAAGACAATATCTGTTATGACTTGTTTCAACTCTAGAGGTCCCGCAATTTCCTTCTGTTCCAGCTAGGTCTACAATAACATCTAATACCACTCTACATCACCCGCCTCGCAATAAAACACAATGCTAAACCAGGTACCTTAATCTCGCCTTTGCAAACGAGAAGTGATGCACAACACTCAAAGACACTCATTCCCGAATGCTTTATACAGTCCGCACGGCAGTCTGTACGTTGGAGCGCTCCTTCCTTGGATATGTTCACCAGTAGATACCCTGAAGACCTCTTGAACACTTCCACGTAACAGCAGACTTCGATGCTGACGTTCACACATGCCACAGAGGATATGACTTTCTCAAGGCTGACACACGGCCCCTTGAGCTCATCCCAAGAACTCGGTTACAGACAGCCTCCTTGTAAGGCTGGACCTTCGCCCTTTGCTTCAGGCGGTTGTCTGTCTGCGGTCTTCAATCTCCCTCCTTTACGTTCTGCAGTTACCCCCTCGCCCAGTCAGCGTAGAGGTCTCCCACAGCAGAGGAACACGTGCAAGAGTTACACAACTTGGGTGGAAGATAATTTGACTGTCTAAACCAGTCCTTTTATTTTAAACTTTCGTCCATAGATTCTTTCATTCATTTACACGTGGTCATCAAGATGGTTACATATATAAACCAACCAGGCCAGAGACAGCAGAACCCACACCCCATGTCAATTACTAGAGCAAGCCCCTAAGTGGACAACTAGAGTAGACATAGCTACCCACTCCCCTTCCTGGTTGTTAACACCAATCGGCTACATCAAAGCCCCTGGTGGTTGATGCTACGCATCAGCAGCATCCTCCTGATGCATAATTCTCCTCTGTCCAACTAACCCTCACCTGGCCAGCCTGACACCTGCACTAGAGCTCGTCCCTTCCCAGCTGTGCCTCAGGGTAACACCTTGCCCCTTTGCTTCTTGGACCAGCATCCCTGATCAGAAGTGTGAATAGGAACCTAACCTGGGCTGGTGATGACGTGAGCGGCCCGATGGCGGCTTGAACAAGGGGATAATGGACCTTAATTAGGGCCGGAGAGTCGTGGATGCATCACACCTAGAATCTATGGTGCAATATCCTTGACCCACCAGGCCCCAACATTGTAGGGGAAAACATAATCCGACTCATGACCGTGTCAACACAACTTCGTCATCAATACAGCACAGTGCGGCACACATGCAATCGTTTCCTTACAAGTTCACAAATACCAAATACAGAATACAATCGTACTTCATCCAGCGAGATGCACCAAGGAAAGGTTTGCTTTGCTCTCCTTCCAAACGTTTGAGCCCAAATGTCTGAGTGATAGAGTTCCCCCGAGCACGTGGATTCCGAGTCCCTCTGCGATATACCGCAATAGCGTAATACCGTAAATTGGCCGGACCAGTAACCCCACTGGGATTTCCCAGAAACTCTGCCTCTCAGTCAGGCCACAAAATAAAATAAACACTCACCCCTAGTACAATCTCGGTAGTGGTGGTTGTTTAGAGGGACAGTGCTTCCACCTCGAGGTGTTTCGCACTACGGGGGATGGGGTCCTATTAGCAAACTATGCACTGAAAGAACCACCAGTCTGATGGCTGCAGTAAGATGGTCAGTGCAGAGAGGCAGTTTAATGTGCGGGGAAACGGCCAAATGGAGTTTTGCACAATGTTTAACTCCAGGAAATAATACTTGGCCACACCATACTTCGAACCACCAACCTTCCATCTGCTAGTCCACAGCTCTACTAGCCGAGCTATCCAGATCCCCTAGTACAATCTCGTTGTTGTTGTTGTTTTGAGAGGGGAAGTGCTTCCACCTGGCGGCATTTCGCACTGAAGGGGAGGGGAGATAGGTGAGGGAAAAAGGGAAGGGGTCTGCGGTTTGGTGTCCTGCGCTGGTGGAGGCTATGTGTGGTCCCGCTGGCTGGGCTCTCTCCTGGCATACTGATGGTGGCTCGAGTAGCTGGAGTGATGGAGTTTTCGCTGGTCAGACCTACCGCCGCTGCATCCCTACATTCTTTTATCTCTACCGCTAAGGTGCTTTGTGTTATATTAGTTTACTTTGTTGTAGTCTGTTTTTATTTTTAGTGTTTTACTGGTAACCTCTGTCCTATAGCTTATTTGCTGTTTTTAGCTGGTTAATTCGCATTTTGATTTAGATATATCTTACACCTGGGTGGTCATTAACTACCTACATTGTCAGTTCCATTGTGTGTTGTCTTATATTTTTTGGAGGGCTAAGAGAAGATTTTAGGTTTACTACTAGATTAAGATTTTGCATAGCATTTTTTAGTTCATCTCTTTCCTGACTGTTTAGGCTACATTCTAGCAGGACATGTGGTGTACTAAGTCTGTCTCCACAACTACAGGGTTACTGGGTCCTTAGGGATAAGGTGGTATTCTCCATTTAGTCTCATAATTGCTATCCTACTTTGGTTGGATCTGAGATAGCACATGTGTTTCTTCTCACCATTTTCGTTAATCTCCTGGTCGTCGGGGGCAGGAGGAGGTGTCCGAAACTACACTTTAAAGTTAAGCTGATGTATACAAAATTTCCATTCAAGAAATCACACAAAGTCAAATATTTTATTAGCAACTTTGCAGTAGACACTCTCCCATCATCAAATCTGCCATTACTCAGATTTAATAAGCAGATTTTGCATTTACAAGTTCGAAAATATCGCTGAAAATCTTCCATTGTGCTTATAGTATTTCTAAACAAGTTTTAATTGTATTATTTTAATGTCCATTGTTTTGGGGGTTTTTTTTGGTCTCATCAAAAGTTTTTATGGTTGCACTTATTAGTTTTCCATCCTTATAATGTGCATTTTATAAAGGTTTTCATTGTGTAGTGTTTTTATACTTTTTCTTCTCCATACAGTGCCAAATGGATTCTGCATCCTGCACATTCCTGAGATATCACGTTAAATAAACTTCTGTATTGTTAATAGTTGAAAATCTTCAAGGAATGGGTTGACGCATGATAAACGAACTCTCATTTCAAATATTCTGTCCCAAACACAGACCATGAAAAGTAAAGTCAAAAAGAAAATTTTAATACAAATGTTTGACTTCCTGATGGATGGGGGAGTGGGGAGTAAAAGACAAACTTTTTTGGCTGACTTATTTTTTTGTAATTTGACTTTATTTTTCAGGTGCTTTCCCTGCAATCTTAGCCAGCATGGAACTTATTTGTGTGAACTATGAGAAAATATTTGGACAAAGGCATGCAAGAACTGTAGAGCGTTTTAATGAGGAGGATAACAATTTAGGACAGTACTTCCATATCTCATGCATATTTTTAAAAACTCTGTCAGTTGAAACTTGAACTGTTTGCATGCAAATTTGTTTTGAATCTATATTACAGTACCAGTACTTCTTTTCACACTTGCTCACTAACAGAATTAAATGTAAAACAAGGGAACTGTACCAAGCTAGAGAGGGACAAAGACAAAGACAATCTACATGTTTCGGGGCACTACCCCTTCATCAGGACGACAAACAAACGACGAAAAAACGAAACGGAAAAAATCTCCTGCTTTGCAGCCAACGCGCTACATCTACTGCAGATAAGTCTTTTTCCGTTTCGTTTTTTCGTCGTTTGTTTGTCGTCCTGATGAAGGGGTAGTGCCCCGAAACATGTAGATTGTCTTTGTCTTTGTCCCTCTCTAGCTTGGTACAGTTCCCTTGTTTTACATTTAATTTGGGCTTATCCTCCAAGCGGCAGTCACTTGTTTTTCTTTTATAACAGAATTAACTTATCCTGAAACAATTGCCAATCGCAGGTTACCGAGTAAGTCAAGTTTCCTCAAGTGGCTACTGAAGCCAAGTACACAGAGTTTTCGGGTCATCTGTGGCGACATACGTGGACACACAGGGGCAGTTACCGCCACCGACCCAGTGAATGAGTGATGGAGCAACATGGAGGGCTAGTCATGCCAGTCAAAGGGAGAGGAGACAAAATCATCGGACCATTGCTGGGACATGGAGCAGGAAGATGTTCTGAATCAGGGCAAAGTTTGCAAATGCACAGCATAGGTACTGTGAGCATATTTCACCTATCTAGCAGCAGAAATGGATAAACATTCTGGGTTGAATTGATCTTCAATCAAGCATGCCTTCAAGAATCACAAGATGCCACGATGACCGGTTTCTGGTGTGCAACAGAACCACCACTGCAGAGAGGCTCCATTAGACAGGGGGAGGGGGGTATTTGTTGCTTAACATCCAGCCCCAGACTATGTGCATAACAGGACGGTGTTGCTCTGCTCAGACAAAGTTTACATGTTGCCACGTGGGACTGATGGCGCAACACGAGCCTCAGTCCCACCCTGTCACATTATACTGACACGGGGCTAACCAGTCTTAGTACTGTTCCCTGTAGCACCAGGCGTCTGGCAGGGCAGCTACTAGATTGCCAATTTTTTAAGTCTTAGATATGACTCGGCCGGGATGCGAACCACTGACCTCCCGCCTCGGAAGTGGATGCCTTAACCACCAGACTACCGAGGCAGTTTCCATTAGGCAGCCAACCCACATGCATGCCAGAAAACCATTCGCAATCGTCTGATCGAGTCGGGGCTTATTCAAGGTGAGAGTGCTGCTGTATGTCTGCCACTGATGACACATCACGGACAGGATCAACTAAAATGATGCCAAAGTCATCAATGATGGGCTAGACAGAAAGGGGCAGAATTCTTTTCACTGATGAGTTTAGGTATTCTGGACAATGACAACAGCAAAGTATGCATCTGAAGGCACCTGGGTGAATGCTTTGTGTATGGATGTGCTCTAGAACATGATGCACATAGTGGCGGCTCTCTGATGGTCTGGGGTGGCATGCAGTTGGATGAGAGGTCGCCTTTTCTTGTCCATGAAACTGATCTGAGCTACGGTGAAGATTGTGCGGCCTCTCATCCAGCCTGATCTCCAGGTCATGGGTGGGACATGCTACAGGATGACAATGTAACTGCTCATCATGTGCAAGTGGTCACCAACTTCATGAAGCAACTCAACCGGCCAGCATCATCTCCAGACATAAATCCAATTAAACACTTGTTGGGAATCATTGGCCGTCAAGTGAATGACAATCATCTGCCACAGCAACATTATTTTTTGCATACAGTCGCAAAGGCTGGTTAGGTTACATCAAAAAACTTTATTGAGGTTTCAACCTCTGATGTCTGTTCCTCTACACACTCACAATCCACTTCTCCTCGTACATTAAAACTCCTATCCAATATCAAATTTTGCAACACATTTACATTTAAAAGCCCCTTCTCCAATAAATTCTTTCCAATACCAACTATCCCTAACAACGTCTTATATATTCAAAAGAGATGTTACATTAAACAAGCAAAGAAAACCGTGAGAATTTAAAATACCAAAAAAAGGAACTTAGCTTATCCTCAAAATAGGAAATCAGCCAACGTTCTGTGTTGTGGACAGGCTGGAGTGTGAGTTTATGCAAGAATGTTTACATTAGGCAAATGTGACTACTGAATGAAGACCAGAAGGTCTGTCAGAATCAGACAGCTTGGTCTAATACCTCCACTTGGTATTATGACAAAGATTTGACAAGGAACGTTTTATGGCTGAAGCAATATGGAGCAAACTGCAGAGAATCAGATTGCCCACATATATCTCCTACAAACTGTTTTCTGTAAGTGCTGGCACCGACTGATGACATGAGATGTGTAGTCGTTATCTATGCATGTTCTTTGTGTTGATGGCTTGTAGTTGTACCTCCTATGAAATGTTTCTAGTGCTCTTAATTTGACTGCTGAAGTTAATCTTGTGTGCACTGTTTTCCATGTGTACTCTTGTGTTCACCACTTTTGTGATCAATCAGCATGAATGATCACTCTCACTAAAGCATTTGGAACATTAATTGTACAGACAATGGCCAGTGTGAGTTCTCAAGTGTGCAGTGAGGTCATCAATCCTTATGAATAAAATGGCACATGTTATACAGGCGTAGTGCTGGCTACAGGATTGTGTTGATGTGTCATCATTAAAAGCATCACCCTGTGTGGAGGACACCTGATACACATGCATTTTGATATGTGCAGCAAGACTACTGCTGGATGCAAATGACTTGCCACATTTTTCACATCTGTGAGGATGCTCACCAGTGTGTATTCGCATGTGTTCAGTGAGATAACTACTATGTGCATATGACTTACTGCATATGCTGCATTGGTAAGAACGCTCACCAGTGTGTATTCTCATGTGTTTCTTGAGAGTACTCCCACAGGCAAATGACTTACTGCATATGCTGCATTGGTAAGGATGCTCACCAGTGTGTATTCTCATGTGTTTCTTGAGAGTACTCCCACAGGCAAATGACTTACTGCATATGCTGCATTGGTAAGGACGCTCACCAGTGTGTATTCGCATGTGTATATTGAAATTACTACTTTGTACATATGACTTGTTGCATATGCTGCATTGGTAAGGACGTTCACCAGTGTGTTTTCTTATATGAACAGTCAGATTATGACTTGATGAGAACGACTTTCCACAAGTGTCACATCTGTATGGACACTCACCAGTGTGTGTTCGCATGTGTACAGTGCGTTGACTACTTTGTGCATACGACTTACTACATATGCTGCATTGGTAAGGCCGCTCACCAGTGTGTTTTCTCATGTGTTGAATGAGAGTACTCTCATAGGCATATGACTTACTGCATATGCTGCATTGGTAAGGACGCTCACCAGTGTGTGTTCTCATGTGTTGAATGAGAGGACTCTCATAGGCATATGACTTACTGCATATGCTGCATTGGTAAGGACGCTCACGAGTGTGTTTTCTCATGTGTACAGTAAGATAATAATTTAATGCAAACGACTTTCCACAAGTGTCACATCTGTATGGACACTCACCAGTGTGTGTTTGCATGTGTACAATTAAATATTTACAGTTTTTGAATGACTTACTACACATATTACATGTAACGGGACTTCTGTCATTATGTGTTGTTGGCTGCACAGTGGGGTTACTTTTGTTTGCCAACAACTTGCCACACCTTTGACCAGTGTAGGGTTGATCAACACCGTTTGTTCCATTGTCTTTATTGAGACCACCATCTGGTGAGAATGGTTTGCCATTTGTTGACCAGTTGTAGACCTTTCCATCAGTTCCGTGCAACACACCTGAAAATATTCCATGGTTGATAGATTGGTTTTGTGGCAAACGTCAGTAAACAAAACCTCATGACCTGGGCTGAAGGTGAAGGGTGTAGGGAATGGAATGGGAAAGAATTCAGACTGCTTGGAAAACTGCCCAATGGTCCAATAAACAAAATGAAATTAAAGAGTACATAGAACAAAAGCAAAGTACATGCTTCATTCTCTAAAGCATTTTCAGAGAGCAAGAAGTGATATGTAGGTTGGTAATAAACAAATGAAATCTTAATTTAATGGGCTTATTAAAATATATACAATATATTAAAAAGTTGTCACTTTTCTCTTTATGCACATTATGAAAAGAAAAAGTTCGTAGAACATCAACAAAGTCTTTTTTCATGAAGTGTCGTCAGTGTCCAGGCAGGTGCAGAGTCCAAATGACAAGATTTTCTGTCAGTATTGGCTGTCGCCATTTTACTGGTGCTGTACATTTATGGTGTGTTAGGATACGTAAGAGAGAGTCGAAAGTAAGGAACATGGCAGATCTGCCAAAATACCAACCCTAACCCTAACCCTGTTCGAAGATCTGCCATGTTCCTTACTTTCGACTCTCTCTTTGCTACGTGTTTGGGTACGATAGGCTCCCTTGGTTGCATACGTCAGTAATGGTAATGGTGATATAGATTAAAAACAAACAAGCATGCAAACTGCACAAGGTACTAAATAGCAGATTTTTTAAAATATGCATCAGTTTTTACTCATAGTGTGAAAAAACCAGTTCCATGTTGGAACAAAAACTATTAAAAGAAAAAGAAAGTAAAGCAAATAAAGTTAAGGGAAAATTCAACAAGAAATAAGTGAATGTATTTCACCATCCCCCCCCCCCACCTCCACCCCATTCATTGGTAAAAAGAAGTCAAACACCTGTTTTAACTTTTGCCCTTTGACTTATTTTCTCAACCACCTTTTCTCATGGTCTGTGTTCAGAACTGGAGATTTGAAAGGAGAGTGTGTCATCCCATTCGCAAATGTTTTATTGCTACATATACTCTGAGGCGAGTCCCGAATTGGTATGAACTTAAGTGAGCCAACTTGGAATCAGATTGTAAACAACCTGTTTGACCAAAAAACACAGACTTCCAACTTATACATGTGATGGACGCAGCCATCCCGGAGACGGTTTTGGCAACCACGCTCACAGCCACAGTGGGCGCCGGGGGCGGTATAGGTTCGAGTACTGGCAGCGGTCAGTGGCTGTGATGCACTGTGTCATCTTACAGCATGCTGTGCTAGACCCACTCTCTTTAAACATCTCTATATCTTTCTAGGATAGTTGCAGATACTAACAACTAACATATTCGGATTCTACTTGATATACTCTTTCGGTAGATACTAAACTCTCCCAATATCTTAATAGATTAGGTTAGCAACAGACCTAAATAAAGCACGCAGAGGGCGTGGAAGAAAAAAAACCTGTTTTGGTTGTCACAACCCGCTCCCTCACACCGCAGTCATACTTGTCAGTGACAGGAGGGGTTTGTGGGGGCGTGTTCTTTCAACCAACACTCGTACACAACAACACAAGACCGGCAGTGAAATGAAGGAGGACCCAGCCACATATAATTTCTTAACTGCCCGGATTTACCGGAACTCTCTAAATCAACAGAGTTCACTCCTTTGATTACAAAAGTCACTAACAGAACAACTGTCAGGGGCCCGATCCAAGCACCAGATCGGCTCACGTTCTACAACCTCAATTCACTCCGGAAAATTTTACAAACATTCTTAAACCTCACAGCTATCTCTAGACATAATTGCGTCTACATTCATTCCTCCAGCAATCACACCCACCAATTGCACAACAGTATATAGAGCAGAACTTTCTTTTAACCTTGTGATCAATTCCTTCGTGGCTAACAACTCCACGTCATTGCAATTTAAACCGTAAAAGATTATCGTGTCTTTCCTTTTATTCAAGCTCCAAGTTCGTTAGCAATAACAAAGTCCCCAAATGTTTATTTTGCTCTCAGTTTCAGTCTCTGTTAACTTTATATCATAACCGTCTGTACCCTGCTTCCGCGACGGTTGGGGTTCTCGACATACGACTGAAACTGTGTACATTACCGTTTCCGAATGGTCTCCTACAACACCGATAATCTCTGTGTAGCAAGTTATCGCTGCCCAGGCTGCTGACGCATAGCGCCCCAGCGACACGTGGTCCAACCAAGATGGCGCCAGTCGACGAAGATGCCAAAAGCTCGTCGTGTAAGCTCTCAGCATGAAACTCACGAATATCCACAATACTTCAAGTGAGGGTGGTACTCCAAAAAAAGACACTTTCTCTTCACCATATCCTCCGGAAAATACTCCAACACCGGTCTTCACTATATCCACCGGGAAATACACCAACGCCGGTCTTCACTATATCCACCGGGAAATACACCAACACCGGTCTATATCTACAGGAAATTACACCAACACCGGTCTTCACTATACAGGAAAAGACTCCCCCAATTTAGGAGACACCCTCAGCACTCCAGAGGACACTCTCGGGTTCTCTCTGGAACACAACTCCCCCTCCTCCACACAGAACCACTCTACCTCTCTCTCTCTCTCCGCCAACCCAAAACCTGCCTCACACCACTCAGTTTCTCCCTCCAGTACCTGACCAGTACTCATCACTCTTTTTCCGTCCTCACCCATACTGGCAATCGCCCATACACCATGATGATGTGAACACAATTCTTGTACTCAGACAACCAACTCAGAAACTAACTTACAAGCTGAACACAATGCTCGCATATAGATAGTCAATTCCGAAATTAACTTACAAGCAAATAAAAAGGAGATATATACAAACTGTCACAGTCAACCCACAACACTCACAACACCTCATAACACTTACACTCAAAAGTCACGCGCATTCGCGTC
>SMGT01011194.1:35688-48672 GCA_004794575.1 Lanistes nyassanus
GGGGGGGGGGGGGGTACTACATACCCTTGTCCCACAGACAGGGGTTTATTTAAGGGACTATATTTCTAGCAATACCCACAAGCCTTTCCTCAAGTTAGAGAAGCAAAGGGAAGTAACTCTTGGCGATCTGTTAACCTCGAGATGGTTACATGAGATAGCACGTGTGTTTCTTCTCACCATTTTCTCCAGGGGGTGGATGGGGGAAGGAGGAGGTATCCGAAACTACACTTTAAAGTTAAGCTAGTGGATACGAAATTTCCATTCAGAAAATCACACAAATTAAAATATTTTATTAGCAACTTTGCTGTAGAGACTCTCCCATCGTGGATTCAAATCTGTCATTACTTAGATTTAATAAGCAGATTTTGCATTTACAAGTAAAGTTCGAAGCTATCCCTGAAAATCTTCTGTTATTGTGCTTATAGTATTTCTAAACAAGTTTTAATTGTATTACTTTTATGTCCATTTATGGGGGGGGGGTTATTGTCTCATTACTAGTTTTTTATGGTTGCACTTATTAGTTTTCCATCCTTATAATGTGCATTTTATAAAGTGTTTTTATACTTAGTTTTTTTTCTCCATATAGTGCCAAATGCATTTTGCACCCTGCACATTCCTGAGATATCACCCTATATAAACTTCCGTATTAGTTGCAAATCTTCTAGGAATGGGTTGACGCATGATAAACGAACTCTCATTTCAAATATCATATCCCCAAACAGACCATGAAAAGTAGTTAAAGTCAAAACGAAAATTTTAATACAAATTAACCTTTTTGGCTGACTTTTTTTTAATTACTTTGACGTTATTTTTCATGTGCATTCCCTGCAATCTTAACCAGCATGGAACTGATTTGTGTGAACTATGAGAAAATATTTGGACAAAGGCGTGTGAGAACTGTAGTGTGTTCAGAATGTTTTAATGAGGAGGATAACAATTTAGGACAGAGTACTTCCATATCTCATGCATATTTAAAAAAACTCTGCCAGCTGGAACTTGAACTGTTTGCATGCAAATTTGTTTTGAATCTATATTACACTACCAGTACTTCTTTTCACACTTGCTCACTAACAGAATTAACTTATCCTGAAACAACTGCCGATCGCAGATTACGAGTAAGTCAAGTTCCCTCAGGTGGGTACTGAAGCCGAGTACACAGAGTTTTCGGGTCATCTGTGGCAACATACGTGGACACATAGGGCCAGTTACGGCCATCGACCCAGTAAACAAGTGATGGAGCAACACGAAGGGCCAGTCACGCCAGTCCAAGGGAGAGGAGACAACATCATCAGACCGTTGCTGGGACATGGAGCAGCAGAAATGGATAAACATTCTGGGTTCAATTGGTCTTCAATCAAGCATGCCTCCAAGAATCACAAGATGCCACGATGACCGGTTTCTGGTGTGCAACAGAACCTTCACTGCAGAGAGGCTCCATTACGCAGGGGGAGGGGGGTGGCATTTGTTGCTCAACATCCAGCAGCAAACTAGGTGCATATCAGGATGCGTAGTTTACGTGCTGCCACGTGGGACTGATGGCACAACACGGGCTTCAGTCCCACCCAGTCACATTATACTGACACCGGGCCTACCAGTCCTAGTACTGTTCCCTATAGCGCCAGGCGTCTGGCAGGGCAGCTACTAGATTGCCAATTAGGTATCACTCGGCCGGGATGCGAACCACGGACTACCGCCTCGGAAGCGGACAACTTAACCACTAGACTACCGAGGCGGTCTCTATTTGGCAACCAACCTAAACGTATGCCAGCGAATCATTCGCAATCGTCTGATCCCGTCGGGGCTTATTCAAGGTGAGAGTGCTGCTGTATGTCTGTGACTTATGACACATCACGGACAGGATCGATTAAAATGATGCCGAAGTCATCAACGATGAACTAGACAGAAAATGGCAGAATTCTTGTCACCGATGAGTTCAGGTACTCTGTCCCATGACAACAGCAAAGTATGCATCTGAAGGCACCCAGGGGAACGGTTTCTGGATGGATGTGTTATAGAATGTGCTGCACATGGTGGCGGCTCTCTGATGGTCTGGGGTGGCATGCAGTTGCATGGGAGGTCGCCTTTTCTTGTCCATGAAACTGATCTGAGCTCCAGGCTGATCTCCAGGTCATCGGTGCAGGCAACATGCTACAGGATGACAATGTAACTGCCCATCGTGTGCGAGTGGTCACTGACTTCACGAAGGGACTCAACTGGCCAGCATGGTCTCCAGACTTAAATCCAATTAAACACTTGTTGGGCATCACTGGCCATCAAGTGAATGACAATCATCTGCCTCAGCAACATTGTTTTCAAACCTTCGCAAAGGTCATCAGTTAGGTTTCTTCAAAAAACTTTATTGAGGTTTCAACCTCTGATGTCTGTTCCTCTACATACTCACAATCCACTTCTCATCCTACATTATACTCCTATCCAATATCAAATTCTGTAACACATTTTCATTTAAAAGTCACTTCTCCAATAACTTCTGTCTAATACCAAATATCACTAATAATATCTTATATATTCAAAAGAGACACACTCCCATGATTGAACATGGAACAATGTTACATTAAACAAGCAAAGAAAACCCCAAAAATTTAAACTACCAAAAAATGAACTTAGATTATCCCCAACATAGCAAATCAGCCAACGTTCTGTGTTGTGGACAGACTGGTATGAGTTTGACAATTTTTACATCCTTATTACACTAATGTTACTACTGAATGAAGACCAGAAGGTCTGTCAGAATCAGACAGCTTGGTCTTATACCTCCACTTGGTATTATGGCAAAGATGTGACAAGGAACGTTTTAGGGCTGAAGCAATATGGAGCAAACTGCAAAGAATCAGAGTGTCCACATATATCTCCTACACACTGTTTTCTGTCAGTGCTGGCATCGACTGATGACATGAGATGCATAGTCGTTATCTATGCTTGTTCTTTGTGTTGATGGCTTGTATCTCCTATGAAATGTTTCTAGTGCTCTTAATTTGACTGAGGGAGCTCATCTCCTATGCACTGTTCTCCATTTGTACTCACTAAAGCATTTGGAACATTAATTTTACAGACAATGGCCAGCGTGAGTTCTCAAGTGTGCAGCGAAGTCATCAATCCTTATGAATAAAACGGCACATGTTACACAGACGTAGTGCTGGCTACAGGATTGTATTGATGTGTCATCATTGAAAGCATCACCCTGTGTGGAGGACAGCTGATATACATGTGTTTTCATGTGTTTAGTGAGAGTACGTTTGTCTGTAAACAACTTGCCACATGTGTGACATCCGCAAGGACGTCTCCCAGTGTGCACTCTCATGTGTTGAGTGAGTTGAGCATTTTTTGTATACGACTTGCCACATGTGAGACATCTATAAGGACGCTCACCAGTGTGCATTCTTATGTGTTGAGTGAGTTGAGCATTTCTTATAAACGACTTGCCACATGTGTGACATCTATAAGGACGCTCACCAGTGTGCATTCTTATGTGTTGACTGAGATGATGCCTACAGGTATATGACTTACTACATATTTTGCATTGGTAAGGACGCTCACCAGTGTGTTTTCTCATGTGCACAGTGAGAGAACAATTAAATGCGAATGACTTACCACAAGTGTCACATCTGTATGGACGCTCACCAGTGTGAGTTCTCATGTGTTTAATGAGATGCTCTCTTTGTACAAACAATTTACCACATGTGTCACATTTGTAAGGACGCTCACCAGTGTGTTTTTTCATGTGTCGATTGAGACGGCTCCTACAGGTATATAACTTACTACATATTTTGCATTGGTAAGGATGCTCACCAGTGTGTTTTCTCATGTGTACAGTCAAATGAGTACTACAGATAAATGACTTACTGCATATGTTGCACTGGTAAGGACGTTCACCAGTGTGTGTTCTCATGTGTACAGTAAGAGAACCACTAAATGCGAACAACTTTCCACATGTGTCACATCTGTAAGGATGCTCACCAGTGTGAGTTCTAATGTGTATAGTGAGCTTGCTATTGTCACTGAAACACTTTCCACATGTGTCACATCTGTAAGGACGCTCACCAGTGTGTTTTCTCATGTGTCTATTAATATTACTCGCACCGGCAAATGACTTACTACATATGCTGCATTGGTAAGGACGCTCACCAGTGTGTTTTCTCATGTGTACAGTGAGACCACCACTTGAGGTGTATGACTTACCACAAGTGTCACAGATGTATGGACGTTCACCAGTGTGCGTTCGCATGTGTACAGTTAAATAATTACACTTTTTGAATGACTTACTACAAATATTACATGTAAAGGGACTTCTGTCATTATGTGTTGTCATCTGCACAGTGAGGTTTCTTTTGTTTGTCGACAACTTGCCACACCTTTGACTAGTGTAGGGTTGATCAACACAGTTTGTTCCATTGTCTTTATTGAGACCACAATCTGGTGAGAATGGCTTGCCATTTGTTGACCACTTGTAGACCTTTCCATCAATTACCTGCAACACACCTGAAAATATTCCATGGTTTCATTAGAAAATAGATTGGTTTTGTGGCAAACGTCAGTAAGCAAAACCTCATGACCAGGGATGAAGGGTGTAGGGAGTGGAATGGGAAAGAATTCAGACTGCTTGGAGAACCGCCCAATGGTCCAACAAACAAAATGAAATTAAAGAGTACATAGAACAAAAGCAAAGTACACGCTTTTTTCTCTAAAACATTGTCAGAGGGCAAGAAGTGACATTATGTAGATTGGTAATAAACAAATTAAATCTGAATTTAATGGGCTCATTAAAACATACAATATATTAAAAAGTTTTCACTTTTCTCTTGATGCACATAATGAAATGAAAGAGTTTGCAGAACATCAACAAAGTCTTTTTTCATGAAGTGTCGTCAGTGTCCAGGCAGGTGCAGAGTCCAAATGACAAGATCATTCTGTCATGATTGGCTGTCACTATCTTACTGGTGCTGTACATTCATGGTGTGCTAGGATACGTAGGGGGAGAAGTAGCTGGAAATTTTCACATTAATTGGTGATGGAGCCAAAAGTATGCCCAAGCATGTTCACATATTTGTGACCAACTGTTGTGACTAGTCTTTATCACATGTCCTATGTTTAATATTTCATCTTTGAAATCCAAACAAAACACATGTCTTTACCCTTTATTTTGAATAGTTTGTGTGTGTGTGTGCAGTTCTGCTTTTGTGTTTGTACTTTGTTTATTATCACCTAGATCAAGGATAAGCACTGTGTAACTAGTGAATTGCTATTATGACTGATTTGTCAGTTGTGCAAACTGGAACTGTTTCCCAAGGTTAACGTGCACCAGGATTTATATGGGGCGTCAGAGGGGAATGGGTATTCTTTATTTATAGAAGTCATTTTATAATTATAGAATGAATTCTTTAATTAGACCATTGTAATTCTATAAAGACACTTTATTCTATCTATACTATAGTTATAGAATGCAATTCTTGATAAATCATGAGAATTATTCCCATTCCACTCTTGATGCCCCATGGATTTACTGTGACCTTTTTTACAGTCAGTTGAGCTTAACCTTGACGGCCCAGATGGAAGTGATACACACTACATGAGCAAAGTTAAACAGTAATGTTTCAAACCATAACACAAATGAAAGACAGAACAAAAATCCGTCCAATGATAATTGCTCTGCACTCAGTTAATATTTTAGCTGATGTGTCTGCACAGACAGTGGACTTGGTCTGAGAATGACTACTTTTTGCTACATAAAACAAGGACGGTTTGATCGACGACAACATTTAAGGCTCTTCATGAAGGCAGTGACCATTACCAATATTTTATAGTCATGACTTGCCAGCCATACCTGGTAGATTTCATAAGTAATTCTTGTTAGATTACAGATTAAAATGGCACATATCAGGCATCAACCAATTTTTTAAAAATAGTTCTGACTGAAACTGTGACCACACCGTATACTTCACTCAAGAATAAGAAAGGTGAGCATGCTACTTTCTCAATGGCTGGGCAATCACAAAGTAGTACCACAGGAAACAGCTCATAGGCAACAAGGCCAATCAAACATGCTGCTTGTGATGTCATAAACTATTTATAGGATAAATGTTCACAAAGTAAACCTAACAACTCCACTTGTGTCTTGCTCTACAAAGTTGTCCTGCTTCAGACAAATACACCATTGCCACTGCCATTACTGTATATATATAATCTTCATATATTACATAATGTAGAACCATAAACAAGTTTTTCTAGACTTTTCCAAACTTGGAATTTTTATTCCTTGACTTCTTTATTTTCAAGGACTTGCATGGACCATGGTTTATGTACATTTTCCACTGTCTGAGATTAATTCAGCCTGTATCTTGAAGACTTTCCATAACATGTCAATCGTGTATTCTCAAAATAAAATGAAAAGAAAATGATCATGTATTCTCATTGGCAGATGTGCATATCAATGCAGGAAAGATTGTGTAGGTACATTTCAGTTTAACTTTTGTTTGTAGGACAATGAGTTGCATCCACCTACTTGGCATCACAGTCTTGTGTTCAGCCAACCACTCCTGGTCTTTCTTGTCCTCATGTACATCATCTGTGGCATCGTCAATGTATATTTCTGGACTGTGGTTATGGTTTCTGGCCATAGACTCTGGTTTGTTGGCAGGAAAACCTGTATTGTGCAAAAGTGATTTTCTATATAGTACAATACACCACAATAAATAAAACATAGGCACAAATGACAGGTAAGATGAACTTTACAATAAGTATAAATAAAATTGTAACGATCCTATTGACCAATTGCCTCATCACTTCAGCACGTTCCTGCAAGAAATGTTCTCAGACTGTATTTTGTGCAAAATTCTACAAATAAACTGAAAAACAGGAGAGAATGATGACTTTGTAAAAACAAGACTGCTTGTATCATCACCTATCAACCTTACCAACACCATATTTACCCTTAACAACCGATTATAACTTTGAGGAACTGTGCAGCCATACAATGAATTCTGTAATATACCATGCCAATTCATTACAAAAATGATGCCAGTGGATTATTTCGGTGCCAAGCAAATCTCTCTGACACTGATACTGCTGATCAAATTTATCGAAAGAACAATATGTATATATTAAGCACACAAATAGCAGCTAGACATTCATGGAATTATGAAAATCCCTCAAAATGTGCCTTGATATATGTCTAGTTATTGTTGTTACTTTTCGGGTTTAAGGTGTTTGATGCCAGTAACATCTGCTAGCCGAACACCCCAGCAACAGCAGAATGGGTCCATGTCATGACCTGCACCCTGTGCAGCATGATTATTTTAGCTCGTATCTTAAAGTGTAGCTTTCGGATAGCCCCCACACTGGAGATTGCCAAAAACTTAGCAGAGAGCACAGCAGTGACATCATCAACAGAAGGAGCAAGCTAGGTGTACTGTTGTTTAGTCTAGAGTGTAGCTTTTTACACTGAGAAAAAAAATCATCAGTGTATATAGCAGAAACTATCAGCAAATCATGTCAATCAGTTGTAACTGTGGGAAGAAGATAAAGGAATATTTATAGGAATTTTTCAACAAGTGTTTGGGAATCAACTCACGATAAATCAGTGAACCAATGATGGGTTTTGCAGTGTTTGCCAGGTAATTCAGTAAATGTGCAAGTGTGAAAATATTTAAACAGTAATGGTAGTGGTAATATCCAAGAAGGCACATCGCACCAGGTACTAAATATATTTTTTTTAAATGTGCATGAGTGAGATGTTAAAATACTGTGGCCTAAATTTTGAATGCTCCTTGTTAAAATTCTGAACACACTAATATATTTCTCGTGTGCCCTTTGTTGACATCTTTTTACTCGTAGTGTGAAAAAACCAGTTCCATGTTAGTTATGATTGGAAGAAAACAGTAACAAGAAAAAGAAAGTAAAGGAAATAAAGTTAAGGAAAAATTCAACAAGAAATAAGTGAATGTCTTTCACCATCTCTCCCTACCTCCACCCCATCCGTTGGTACAAAGAAGTCAAACACCTGTTTTAACTTTTCCCCTTTGACTTATTTTCTCAACCACCTTTTCTCATGGTATGTATTCAGAACTGGAGATTTGAAATGAGAGTGCCCCATCCCATTTGCAAATATTTTATTGCTACATATACTCTGAGGTGAGTCCCGAATTGGTACGAACTTAAGTGAGCCAACTTGGAATCAGATTGTAAATATCCTGTTTGACCAAAAAACACAGACTTCCAACTATACAGGCAAATAGAAGCCCCTGCCTAATACCCAATCCCACCCCTAACCCTAAAAAAAAAGAGAAAAAAATGATAATTACCATGGGGATCGTAACTCTAAAATTTTTTTAACCACAATAAACACCAACAATAAAACTAAGTACAGACTAAAATACTGAAACATAAGCGCAACAACCGTAATAGTTAATTGAATAGATGGATACAGATGTAGTGCTACATTTTCACTTTTAACACACTCGCATCCGGGTGAGCCTTTACAAAACATGATGGAAAACATAAAAGTACAACCATGAACTATTAAGACAACAATAATTAATTAAATAATTGAATTAATTAATAATTGAATAGATGGATACAAATGTAGTGCTACATTTTCACTTTTAATGTTACTTCAGTTCCTCTACAACAAACCCATGTACGTCTTCTAGCTTGACTCGGATCCCTTTTGGAATCGACGTCAAGTTAGGGGTTTTCTGACTGTTACCAAAGATATTTTTTTTGTTGTTGCCATAATTACTTGTAAATGCAAAATCTGCTTTTTAATGAATCTAAGTAGTGACAGATCAGAACTCGGTGATAGAAAAGTAGAAGATTTACATCATAAATGCTAATAAAGTATTTGAATTTGTGTGCTTTCATGATTGGAAGCTTTGTATCCTGAAGCTACAATTTAAAGACTATTAATCATGTACTCTTGAACGAATATAAAGGAAATGATCATGTATCCTCATTGGCAGATGTGCACATCAATGGAGGAAAGATTGTGTAGGTACATTTCAGTTTAACGTTTGTTTGTGTTGCAATGAGTTGCATTCACCTACTTGGCATCTCAGTCTTGCGTTCGACAAACCATTCCTGGTCTTTCTTGTCCTCATGTACATCATCAATGTACATTTCTGGACTGTGGTCCTGATTTCTGGCCATAGACTCTGACTTGTTGACAGGAAGACCTGTATTGTGCAAATGTGATTTTCTATATAATACAATATACCACAATAAATACAACATAGGCACAAATGACAGGTAAGCTATGATGAACTTTACAAGATAGATTGGAAAGGAAAACACTGACATAATATACATCGACTAAGAGTGGTATACACTGTAGTCTGTATGGCATCAACCAAGAAAGTGACAGGTACATCACTGAGTGTTTTTTCTACATGTTTGTACCCCCATTATTTGTGGGAATATAGACATATGTTTTTACTTCCGTTTCTTGTGGCAATAAAACTAAAATTGTAATGATCCTGTTGACTCTCTGACTGATCACTTCAATACCTTCTTGCAAAAAATAATCTTAGATTATATTTCTGCAAATCCCTACTGATAAACAGAAACATGGAACAGGAAACATACAAGTTAATATACAATGATGACTTTGTCGAAACAAGACTGACTTCATAATCATCCTTACCAACACCTTATTTACCCCTAACATCTAATTACAAATGTTGATGAAATGTGTTCCAATAGCTCTTGATGTTTTTTTTCAGGTGGAAAAGATCGTGGAGGCGAAGTGTTTCTGTGTAAGCAAAGGGCTTGCTGGTTTAGATTATTCACACAACTTGGGTTATGTGCATGTCCCCCCAAAAATCCAGTTTCTGGCAGCATTTTTTTCACACCAGTGGCTTTGAAGGTTGGCGACAGCTTTGTTTCCGATTAAGATTTTGTGATTGCTTTTCAAATATGAAGAAACAGTTTCATTGTTAAATTAAATACACGTTAACTTGTCTAAGCGACACTGTTTTGATATGAACCTAGTTTATGGCGGGACCTTACAAACCAACCACGTAATTGTGCATTTCGGATACTGTTACAGTGTTAGTGACACGTACACTTAGTGACTGACACACACTCAGACACTGACACTGTCTCATAAAATGCATTGTAAGACTCAATGAATATGACATACATTTGAATATTTTGAAACCTACCTCAATTCCTTCACTTGTATAATAATACTATTTTGACTACACCCACGGTTTACATGGAACTGACAGCCTTGTTTCTTTCTTATTGCAAACTGTAACGCTCTCTTTAAACACCAACAGTCCGCGCCATCTTGATCCTCAAACAGTTTGTTCCATATGAAGACTGCGCTGCTTGATGATAGTGACATGAGGTTCTCAAGGGTCGGTAAACCCTACAATCGGCTACAAACAGGGACCATCTGATACCATCACATACAATGGGTCATGAAGAACTTAAAAAAGGTGACGATCGGAATCGAGTACGAAATGCTTGGAGCAGCACAAAATGGCACAAAATTGGGTCATACGAAAACACGAACAGCACACCCAAACAGCACGCAAAATTTATGGTTTTAGGTCATAAATAAAGGGTTTTAAAGGTATATCCAGCATCAGAATGCACTTTCTGAATTATCTGATGCGTAATATGTCCAAATTCGACATTTTTGTACGTACATTTTACAGATTTGGAGTATAGGGCGTGCGTCAAGCCACAGATCTACTAGTACACGTCCTCTAAGGAGTATAGGGCGTGCGTCATGCCACAGATCTACTAGTACACGTCCTCTAAGGAGTATAGGGCGTGCGTCATGCCACAGATCTACTAGTTATACACGTCCTCCAAGGAGTATAGGGCGTGCGTCATGCCACAGATCAACTGTTACACGTCCTCTAAGGAGTATAGGGCGTGCGTCAAGCCACAGATCAACTAGTACACGTCCTCTAAGGAGTATAGGGCGTGCGTCATGCCACAGATCAACTAGTATATACACGTCCTCTAAGGAGCAGAGGGCGTGCGTCAACGGACTGTTGCTCCGTCCAGCGGCAGCGGGGTAACTGTCGGGTTCAGTAGCACGCGCGGCGATTACAGGCGATTGCGTCACGGCTGATCGCCGGCCAAGTACTTGCGCCGGCTACTGCAGCGCCAATGGTGTGGTCACTGCAGACTACCGTATCCCTTCGTTTACGTGCAGGCGGCGTGCCTTTGACTCCTTGTGTGCTGCGCTCGCTCTGAAGCGGTCCAGGTACTAAACATCTCCCGTGTACATTAAAGTTTCCTATAGAGGAAAACATTTGGTCGCCACTAGTTTAGCATTTGAGCGAGCGCGTGCGTGTATGAGTGAGATAATAAAATTGTTTTACTATTGGCTGTTTTTGGTGTTCATAAAGTAACACTAACATCACCAGCAGCAAGCATAACACAATACAGCTAAATGTTAGAAGACGACTCTAGTGGCCACGTGACCACAATACAGCTAAATACTAGAAGACGAATCTAGTGACCACGTCTACGGGCAATTAACGGTTACATCAACCAGCCTTTCAATATTCATAAAGGTGAAGTCTGGCGACACAGTGCGTAAAACCTATCATACAGACATCCCATTGTGGTTGCGTAGTATTGCGAAATAGAGATGAAATCCACGGCACATGAGCGGACATAGCCGTATGCAGACGCTTGTGCCCAAGGGAGCTTACCGTACCCAAACACGTAGCAAAGAGAGGGCCGAAAGAAAGGAACTTGGCAGATCCTGAAAAGATCTGCCATCCCTTTTTTTTTTATAACGGCGCTATTCTTCACACAGCTAACCATCGGTGCACAACTTGTGCATACAGAGAATCCATGTTAATGAAGTCAGCCCGCTCACTAACCGTGTGTTGACAACTAGGATTCAAAGACGAACACAACATAGGACAAATACATGAAATCCTCAAGGTGCAAATTATAATTAATAAAGAACAAATCCTAGTTGAATCTTTATTGAAGATTGGGCTGCTTAGCGATAATGACGAGACGCGTGACGAAGGCGAGGTTTCGCGAAATCTCGCGAGGAGAACTTTAGTTAAGTGCTTCCCCATCACCTCTCGCGAGAAGAACCTCGCAAGGACTCACGAGGAACCTTTAGGGGATCTTCGCCGACAAGAGAAAGATGGCTGACAAAACCAATTTAGACCTAAAACTATGACTTTTCGTGGCTGTTCGTGGCTTTTCGGTATTTCGTATACACGGCAGACGAGCAGACGATAACAGTATTGACACAAGACCTTCTATTTAGACCTAAAACCATGAGTTTTCGTGGCTATTCGCGGCTGTTCGGTATTTCGTGTACACCGCAGACGAGCAGACGATAACGGTACTGACGCAAAATGTACGTACTCAAGTGTCGATTTATGGCATTTTATGCATCAAATAATTCAGAAAGTGCATTCTGATGCTTGATATACCTTTAAAACTTTTTATTTAGACCTAAAACCATGAGTTTTCGTGGCTTTTAATGGCTTTTCGGTATTTCGTATACACGGCAGATGAGCAGACGATAACAGTACTGACAGAATCTGTAAAGTGTACGTACTCAAGTGTCGATTGTTGGCATTTTATGCATCAGATACTTCGGAAATTGCATTCTTATGTTAAATATACCTTTAAAACCTTTTATTTAGACCTAAAACCATGGCTTTTGGTGGCTGTTCGGTATTTCGTTAGAGTCGACGATAACTGTACTGACACAAATATTTAAAATGTACGTACACAAGCGTCGATTTTTGGCATATTATGCATCAAATAATTCAGAAAGTGCATCAGATGTTTGATATACATTTACAACCTTTTATTTAGACCTAAAACAATGACTTTTCGTGGCTGTTCGGGGTTTCTCATGCCCCGCTACTGTGCAGCCTGTAAGACGAACAGCAGACACAGAATTCCTTTTGTTCCCAGTGCCATTCGTTTCTTGAATGAACTGGGTTATGATTGGGTGTGTGTGGGGGGGGGGGG
>SMGT01011195.1:0-14355 GCA_004794575.1 Lanistes nyassanus
GTGTTAGGTCTATCTTGGGTAAGAGACTTAACCGTTGGGGCTACCAGTAAGTTACAAACCTTTCGTACTACTGCGACTGTTAGACGACCTAATAGTAGGCCGTAAGTGCGCAGGCGAACGAACTGTCTCCCACTAGAGAGTGCGGAATTTGTTTTCTCAGAGATCTGAAATCTCTGAGAAGCTAGGAGTTATCTACAGTTACGCAAAGTCATTCAAGGACTGCCAAACGAACTGTTCAGTACGTGATCTGTGTTCCGGTCCCTGGTCGAGCGTCAGAGGTCAACTGTCTTGGCAAGACTGGAGTGTATCCCATCCTTCGCCCATACTGACAGACTTTCCCGGATCAACGCCCGGGAGATCGAACATTTGCGTGCCTGAGAACTGTGTTAACGGACATCAACCGTCAACTCCTGTTTGTATCTGGACTACTACTGCGGACCACTGTTTAGTGCAAACGAACACTGGATTATCTATTCCGTTCCTGTTCGGACTGTATATCCACCGCAAGTAGCCCTACATTACGCTTTAGTTAAATTGTACGGCTGTTATAACTCTTGTTGTTCGAAGATTTGCGACATACCTTACTCTGTTATTAACACGCACGCATACACACACATACTCTGTTACTTATTTGTTTATCCATTATCTACTTTCCTCAGCTATCTTTTCCAATAATTTATAGTTCAATAAATGTGTTAAATTTATCTGGTCGTGTACCTTTTGCCGAAAAGGTGGGGTAGCTGTAGGGGTGTACGTTCATATTTCCTCCTTAAAATCCAGCACACCCCATAAAACGTTACAACGCATATCAACTGATCGGTAATTTATTGGGACCATGCCGGTACCAAAGGCTCTGCGAGAAGTTTGCTGCAGTTCCTGATAAATGTCAGCTGCTTGATGATTTTTTTAAACCGTCCCAGTACCAACAGCGACCAAATTTGTAAAAAAAAAAAAAAAAGTCTAAAAGCCTTTTAAGAAGGACATGGAAGGACAACAGCGGAATCACGATCTATAAGCACACTTAGAAAAGCTGCAAACACAGCAAAACGATGCTTTTACTTGGACAAGAAAGGTTTTCAAATATTTACATTTGTATTGAAGCTTTTAAACTTCATCCCTTTTATGTGCCTATATTATTTTTCTAAAGAATCCTGCTTCTGTTTACACAATAATTCTGAAAGGTGCAGAGGTTTGAATTCTGTCAAACTCTTGTGAACCACTACAACTCGCACGTCTGTACCGCAAATCGTATGTAGAGATATACATTTTGAATATTCTTGACCAGCATATAGCTGTAATAGAACATTAAAATTTATGTTCTGCATGCCGTTCAAAATCTGACGTCTTCATACTGATTGTTGAAAGACTTATTCATCAAGTGTCGTCATCATCATCGCCTTGTATTCCTCCTGGTACATTGGCTGCCTACGAAAGTCCTCCTGGCTTCTCGGTCCTGAAACCACTCTCTCTGGTTGTTCCCGTGTTGTTGACTGTCCTCTTAGTATCTCCCTCCGGATCACGGCGCCAGGGATTTCTTGCCTGACCTGTGTTCCTTCTTCTCTAAAGATTCTATGTTCGGGCTTGCCTTGTGGTGCTAGAAGCAGGTTTGTAGAGAGTGTGACAACCTATCGCCAGCGTCTTTAAGGGAAATTATCTCCTGCGGGCTGCAACTCTTGGCTACTTAACGTTTCAGGTCAGCGGATCGCCAGTATTGTTCTCAGACAGAAACCTATGTGAATATTTTGACATTACAAATGTTCAAGGATACCAGTGTGAATATTTCGACATCACAAATGTTCAAGGATACCAGTGTGAATATTTCGACATCACAAATGTTCAAGGATACCAGTGTGAATGTTCTGACATCACACGAGGCGTTTGTGACAACAGATAACGGTTATGAAGAAAATACATTTTTCAGTGATATCAGTGAACAAACTCGAGTCATTATTGAGAAGATTTGCTTTGCAAGTTTAGTATTACCGCTATGTTTAGTAGGAATTCCAACAAATATCATTAACTGTGTGGTGTTCTGGCGTCAGGGACTTCACAACCGCATGAATCTCTGTCTTTTCTCTCTGGCCCTCGTGGACTGTCTGCACTTGGTGTGCACCTTCACAATATTTCCTGTGAGTTTGCTCGTGGGTTTTTATAATGAACATCTGGGGCAAATATACTACCTGAAAACAATGGCTGCCATGTCAGGTGCTATTAACGGTTTTCGCACCACGTCCAGTTTTATCCGTGTGATGATCGCAGTAGAGAGATGCCTGTGTGTCGCTCTTCCGTTTCGAGCTTTGACCCTAATTCGAACCAAGACTATGGCTGTAATGATAATGGCATCGTTCTTGTCCTTCCAAATGTCTTATGTTATGTACCCAATGTCATTCAAAGTCGACTGGACGAAGACAGCGTCTGGGCACCAATGGCGCCTGGCAGTCACACAGTTTTATAACAACAACAACAGCATTATAAGAAACCTAGGAGTTATTTTCCTCGATACCGCGGTGCCTGTAGCAATATTTTTAGTGATGGTAGCCACCACGACAATAACGGTGATAAAATTAAATGCAGCCTTATCCTGGCGACACAATGTGGCAGCTGTTTTAAGCAGCAGGGTCACCCAACAGACAGCCTTGACCTTGATGTTGTCTGCCGCCTCTGCAGTCTATATAGTGACAATTGCTCCTTTCGTCGCTTGGCAAATTACTACCGAATTTCTTCAACATCTGTTCACTACCTCCTACAATATAACGATGGTAGTGCGAGCAGTCGTTCACTCGATTATACCCATCCACGGCTCTGTTGATATGTTCATATACTACTCCCGTTCGTCCCGATTTCGACTGGAGTTTCGTAGAATGTTTCGCTCCCCCAGTAACTAACCCCTTACTTCCTAGAGTCCTATTTTACCACAGTACAAAACAGATGACACTATCAAACTAACACCAAATTGTTCATTGTAAATATTAGTCGTGTTTTGTGTGATTAATAAACTTGTTTTTATTATCATTATTAAACATATTCCCAAAGAAGATCAGCTACTGGTGATGTGTATCTCTAGACGAGTGTAAGAAGAATTCATGTCAAGCGGTTGTTTGGTTGTTTATTGCCTAACGTCCTGTCACAAACAAGGTTCATATCAGGACGGTGTTGCTTAGACAAGTTAACTTCCTGCTGCACGTGGAACTGGTGTCACAACACAGGCCTCAGTCCCACCCAGTCACATTATATCGACACCGGGCTAACCAGTCCCAGAACTGTTCCTTACAGTAGCTGAACCACTAGACCCGCGAGGCGGTTTTCGTGCCAAGCGGCCCGCACAATACACGGTTCATGTCTTGTCCAGAGACTTCACTCCCTGACGTCCCCCCCCCTCCTGTCTACCTGGTTGGGCTGCTGACCAGAGATAGTGTTTTTCTTCCATGTCTTTCTTGTCACTCCTGTCTTTACAGATTGAGTTTTGTTTCAAGCACCACGCAGTGCGAGTGTGTGTGTGTGTGAAGGAGAGAGAGAGGGGGGGGTGAAGGGATGTGTTTGTGAGACAGAGACAGGCAGGCAGGAAAGCAAGCAGCCAAACAACCAGCCAGACAGACAGACAGAGAGGGGTGTGCAAAGTTAGTTCACCTTCACTATGCATTATTTCCCTTATATCCAAGCGTGGAAATTAATACGGATTGTGTATGTTTGAGTGTTACCGTCATGTTTGTTCACTCACGTGACAGCCCTCATACTGACCTTCACAAAACGACGACAAGCAATAAGAACCAAACTTCATGTCGTGATTGCGACACGTCCTCGCACATTAAAAGCTGGACCTTAAGGAAATTAACATTGCATTGTGACGACCAATCATAAAGAAAACATCAGTAGGCCTTAATAATAAAACAAAATCTTTGCACATTCAAACAAATAAAAAATCTGCATTCATTTCGAGCCGGAAGTCATTATAATATTTAACTGTTAAAATGATGATTTAATTCTAAGTATTAATGGTCTACTATATAAACCTTTTCAATCAGATCGAACATACTGTATCAGACAGAGACGTCTGAAGCTTTGCATTGTCCGGTGTTTTCAAAATTGCAGCCAGCACACTTATTAACTTTATGGATACAGCAATTTTTTCTTTATTTATTGATTGTTGACAGATGAAGCCCACAATATCAGTACGTTTGGTCGCCCCGCAAAGAGCTATGCTCAATTGTAAAACTGATATATAAAAGGATCTGAAATAAATGGCTAAATGTCTACAGCACATTGTCGACATTTTACCAGCTGTTGTGTATGTTTCTCCTTCTGTTCTGTCTAAACACGGACAACAGTCTGCATCGTTATGGAAGACTAACCACGGTTTCGTCAAAAGTATTCTTTTTCATGTATCTCAGATCATCGCATGTAATTCTTATAACTGATGTTTTAAAATAAATTTATGTTCGTTGACAACCGTTTAAATAAATGATAACATATAATTTATGAGATTTTTCTCTTCATAGAGGGTTTTTTCCTTAACGTTCTGTGATGGGGGCAGCCATCACGGGAGACGATTTTGGCCCTCACGCTCACAGCCACAGCGTCGCCGGGGTTGGGGGGTATCCAGGTCGAGTGGTGCCCAGCGAACCGTGGCTGTGAGGCACTGTGTCCTTTTACCGCGTGCTGTGCTAGGCTCACTCTCTTTAAACGCTTCTATATCCTTCTAGGACAGTTGCAGATACTAACAACTAACATATTCGTATTCCCCTCGATTTACTTTTTTCTGTAGATACTAAACTCATCAAACGTCTTGACAGAGTAAATTTATTGTAGGCAGAATTCGCACCTTTATCTATTCACATTAGCTAGTTAAACTGCCTTTTAAAGAAATTATCTTTATTTCCTTCTCACTCTACTTAACTTTCCTTAACACTAACAGGAGGAACAAAGCGCACTCTAGTCACTGTATATTTTCATGTCCTTGTAGGTATATTCTTTCACTTTTTATTCTAAATGTTGTCTGTGTAAGAAACACAAAATTTGGCCTTTGCCACGTGTACGCCGGCTTGCTGCTGCTGGACCGGACAGTGTCACCGTTGTGGCTCGCGCACACCCTGTAAAAGCAGGGTGCGGGCCGGACAAACGAGAGTCCCGAAGTAGGGTGAAGCAGGAGGAGGACGGGAGAGAACATGTAGTGGGGTAGCGAAGTGCCAGTAAGCCGTGGGGTGGCGGAGCATGTAGGGCGGCAGCAGCAGTGGCGGCCCAAAATAAAGTACGCAGAGGGCGTGGAAGGAAACCTGCCTTTGTTTGAAAGAGAGAGAGAGAGAGGAAAGTTGCGAAGCGAACCCGCTTCATCACAGTTCAAAAACCCTTCTTCGTCGTGTGTTGAACATTTATCGTCCTACCAACCACATGCGAGAAGAGCGCAATCACCAAAAGCGCTAGGGGAGGTAAGGCTCAGAGAATCTGTTCAAGGCTAGTGCCACCCAGAGCTGTTTCCCTGTCAACGTAGGGGCGTTGTGACTCCTGCAAAGATTGTTTAAACCTAATTTTTAAGAGTTTGAAACACGGTAAATTATACCATATGGAGAAATATTTAAAACACATACGAAAAGACAAACGCAGAAAAGAAGAAAAATAAGAAAAACGTGCATGGTCCCAGTATCGCTTCTCTCATCCTGTGCGACCGAGTCCGGTAAAGGTTTCCAATACCGCAGTTATAGTTTGGTAACAGGAACACGAGTCTCATACCTGGAATCAAACGTCTTGCGCGCGTGCGTGCGTGTGCGTGTGTGGGGACGTGCATTTGTGTGCGTCCAAGCGGATGCGTGTGGACGTATTAGCACATGCGTGTGTTGGTTATTGCATGCGTGTGGAGTGGATCTGTACATATGTATTACCGATAATAGATTCTCTCTCTCACACACACGCACACACACACTCATTCTGCCCCTCCCACCTCCCCAGGTATGAGTGTAAGTATTTCGTAACTACAGCATATCTCCGTGTAAATATAGAGTGAAGATAGGGGAAAACGAACCTTTGGTCTGGCACTCATCTTCTGGCTAATGTATATGTAGAGGTGTCATATATGTAGGCATGCGTGCGAGTGGGAAGAGAATCGGTGTGACAGAGAAAGAGAGAAGAAAGAATAGACAAAGGGGAGGTGTGACAGACAGAGAAGAAGAACACTTTATTGTACACAAACTAATCTCTGTAGAAATGTACGGTAACAATAGCCGGTCATATACGAATGTCGTACGAATCACAAAGAACTCTTTACACATTTAGAACAAATACCTTTATAAGAAATTTTAACAGAGCAAATATTGAAGTTTGAAAGCACATTAACGTTTCCTCTGTGTGTACTCATCTCCAAACAAGCCGTTTCTACTAGGAGAACTAGGAATGCACTATTTACCTTGTGCATTTCATTCTCTAATATTGTTTCTGTGAAAACGTCAACTGTTTTTACAGACTCTTCATTGTAAAAGTCCCATTAGAGACTTTTTCTTTATTTTTTGATTTGCTGTTTTTGCTTATGTTGCTTGGTTTTAAAAAGACGTTTACGTAAATATTTCCAAACTGGAATTAATATGACATGCACAAGAAATTCCTATTTTAATGGCTATAGCCAACCAGTGCGCCTTGACTGGCTGATATAACTCACACCTTGCAGGTATACTCGCACCTCTAGGCGTGAGTGTGTAGCTGTCATCACAGATTTAGAATAGCCTACTTATAAGGGAAAACTTCTGTGGATATGGCCTGTGATATGTTGACGACAGAGGAGACGAACAATACAGCAAGTCTTTTCCAAGAGGAGATCGATTCTCGCGACATCAGTGTAAGGACTCGAGAAATCGTAGAACACGTTTGCTATGAAGGACTGGTATTACCAGCATGTTTAGTAGGAATCCCGACAAATATCGTTAACTGTGTGGTGTTCTGGCGTCAGGGACTTCACGACCGCATGCATCTCTGTCTCTTCTGTCTGGCTCTCATCGATTGTCTGCACCTGATGAGCACGCTCGCAATATTTCCTGTGAGTTCCCTTCTGCACTGGTATAATGAGCATGTGGGTGACAAATACTACGTGAAATCTCTGGCCACTGTGGTGGGCCTTCAATACGCCTTTCGCTCCATATCATGCTTCATCGGTGTTGTCATCGCTGTAGAAAGGTGCGTGTGTGTTGTGTTTCCGCTCCGTGCCTCGACTTTGATTCAAACAAGAACAATGGGCGTACTAATCATGGGATCCTTCTTCTTCTTTCAGCTCTGTTATATTGCGTACCCGCTTGGATTTGAAGCTAGCTCGACAAAGAACAACGAAAGTGAACAATGGCATTTAACTAAAAATATCACAGAGGTCTATGGATATACAATCAAAACACTTTCCATTTCCCTGGATATAATATTACCGGTGTCTACCCTATTCATTGTAGCAATCTCAACCGTTATCACCCTCAGAAAGCTGCGAGTTGTGCTGACGTGGAGACAAAATGCAACATCCGCTAGAGCAACCTGCTCCAGGCAGCAGGCGGCCCTGACCTTGATGCTTCTTATTGTGTCCGCCGTCCACACAGTGACCATGATCCCATACGTAGCTTCCCATATTGTTTTCTTCTTTCTGCCCTTCGACATCTGGTACAACACTTTCAGGGCATGCAAGGCAATTGCAGCTGCCGTTCCCACCATCAACAGCTCAGTGCATATGTTCATTTATTTTTCTCGTTCATCTCGTTTTCGCATTGTGTTTTACAATATGTTTTCTACCATGTGCAGAACGCACTCGTTTGTTTCAAAGACCCACTCAACCCAAACGTAGAAACCTCAAACACCAAGGACCTCCTGTTACCGTGCACTTTACTATGGGTTTTTAGGCAGGAAAAAGGGAATAATAGCTTGAAGCATTTGGACAGTACACAAATAAAAAATAGCATTCGGACAGTACCCACCTGCAAAACAGTATACATTTTGACGAAAACATGCAGCCAAATAAGTCAAATCCTATATGAAAGTGAATTGTTCCAAAGCTGTCATACCTAGAATTATGGCGTAAATGCCACTTTTATGTAGTTTCAATAAAAGGCTGCAGATACATATTTTCACATTTTATAAACCCAACGAACAATTAAAGTAAGTGTCTGATCATGAAATAGCTCTATTGTTAGTAATTTAAGTGTTCAGAAGTAATTTTCATGGTTTGCCTGAGAAAAGACTGCATTTGTTATAAAGATTTTTTTAAACTCAACTTATATTCATATGTGTAACTAGTAATGTTTGGCACCTGCTTCCAGTTCGCCTCCTGTTTACCGTCATAACAAAAACAAAACTAAAATTCAAACTGAAATCTTGACTCTCAGCGTGCGCAGCTGAAGTACAAGGTGAAGGTCATAGGATTGAGAAAACAAGCAAATTTCGGTCTTATACTGAGCTGTTTCCCGTGAGGATCTCTTGTGGGCATTTTGAGACAGGAAAGAAGGACAGATGATAGGACAAAAAAGAAGAGTGGAACGAGTTGGGGTCTGGTGGGTCAGTGAGATTCTAGGTGTGACCCATCCACAACCCTCCTGTCTTAATTAAGTCCTTTATCCCCTTGTTCAAGCCGCCATCTCGCTGACGTAATCATCGGGTCGAGTAACTGTAGATTAGGTGTCAAAGGGTCCCTGTTCACACTGCTAATCAGGGTGCTGGGTCTGGAGCAAGGGGCGAGGTGCTACTGAAGCTGGGGACATGCTGGGAATGGACCTTAGTTCTAGAATAGGTGTCAGGCTGGCCAGGTGTGGGTTATTTAAGCAGGGGGGAGATAACGCATCAGAAGGAAGCTGCTAACGTGTAGTGTCGACCACCAGGGCTTTGATGTCGAGGTGTCTACTTAGGGGCGTGTTCTTGTAGTTGACATGGGGTGTGGCTTTTGTTGTCTTTGTCCTGATTGGTTGATGTATGTAGCTATCTCGATGACGACGTGTGAATGCAAGAATGTATGAATGAACAGTTAGAATAAAAGAACTGGGTTAGAACGCCAAGTCATCTTTCGCCAAATCTACGGGGAGAAGATCTTTTGCCAAGACTCCTGAAAGAGGTATCTGTTGCCAAATCTTCCCCAGGGGAAGATTTGCATCCTCTTTAGATAAACCTTATACTGGAGATCTGCTGTGAAGAGACGAAAGTGGTAAAGTCTGCTAAAGGCTGATAGGTTCAGTCTCGCTGCAGAATTATGGTGTCCCATTCTATTGGAGCTTGGTGAAGTCTAGTATCAACGGCACGTGTCTTGAGTAGACCAGTTGCCTAGACCAAAGAAATCTGCAAGGTTGTTTGATCCCTGCAGACTGGTGTGAGACTCTTGCACGTGTTCCTCTGCTGTGGGAAATCTCTACGCTAACCGGGCAAGAGGATAATGTAAAGGAGGGAGATCGAGTGACCGCGGACAGACAGAGCCAAAGATCCAGCCTTAAAGGAAGGCTGTCTACAATTGAACTCTAGTTGAGTGAGTTCAGAGGTCAAAGGACGACTGAGAAAACGTCACACATTGCCGTGGCTGCTGCCGCATCAGTGAGCTGTGTCCAGAGGCGAGGACACGAAGAAGAGATCGGCGATACGAGTCTGGTTCTAACCAGGAGCAGCCAAGAGGTCTTTCTGACGTCAGTCTTCCAGGACAACAGAGAGGGGCGCCCCATCTGAGAACAGATTTCTTTACATCGTGAGAGAGGGGCGCCCCATCTGAGAACAGATTTCTTTACACCATGAGAACTGTACAAACTACCAGGTGAAACTGTTGTGTGTTCTACACGTGGTCATGGTGTGTGTGTGCAGTTGAATCATAAATAATACAGTGAGAATGGTTTCCACCTAGGCATATGTCGTCACCTTCACGGCGGTCGTCCGTAGCGAGCGCAACGACAACGCCTGAAGGGGAAAGTAAACTCCCAAGTGGCGACAAAAAGAAATAGAAGACGGAAACAATGAGCGCTTCTGGTGTTCCCCCGGGGTCGCAAAGGGAAGTAATTCTCCGGTAGGTGGCTGTCACATCCCGCTCCCTCTCACCGCAGTCATACTCATTAGTGATAGGAGGGGTTTGTGGGGGCGTGTCCTTTCTACCACCACTCGTACAAAACACAACACTAGACCGGCAGTGAAAATTCAACGAGGCCCCAGCCAGGTATAATTTTTCGACTCCCTCCAATCTCCCCCAAACAATCAACGCAAATATAAATATCTCTCGCAATCTCTCACCACTACACTACACATATGACATCAGCTAATCTCTAACACGTCATTGAATGGCTCGTGACAATCCTTCATCACACCTTCTCATCGCCACCAATAAGTCCCTTTCGATCACTCTTCGATAGTACATCGATTATTGAATGGGTCCAAGTCCATTCACTGAAAACTCATCGACTCTGTCACTCCCGACTGAGCGAAAATGTTTCTGCTTATCTCCCTTGACGTCCACCGACTGGTCGTCGTCCAACTTTCCCCTAAAAGTCCGATTTCGGGTCACGCACGAACACAACGTCTCTCTTGTCCCGGAGGGAATAATTTACCGTTCCTACCTTGATTCTGCCAAGGGAACGATCTGCACTCCCTTACTTCGCGACTCGTGCAGGAACGAAGTTACCGTCAAGGCACCCAGCCCGACGTCAGTACTGCAGGTGGGTCGACACAACACCTCCACCTCCACAGTCAAATTGCTCCCGTTGATTAGGCACCGGCTCGCCTAGTCGCTCTCGCTGGAAGCAGGGCTCGGTTCAACACATCCCTGGTGTCGCCGCTCAGATCAGTCCTTGGATCTGCCCCTCTGTAAAAACCCTGACAACCACCATCAGTCAGAGGGAATTTCAGCCCGCGCGTCTCCTTGCACTTTCAGTCTCTCTCTCTCTGTCTGACAACTCACTCTTCTTTCTCACTTCCAAACACTACTCAGTCTCAGCTTCAGATACCAGCGTTCACATTCCTTGTCATACCCCCTCCCTCCTACATGTGTAGTGAGCTGACATGCTCTGGGGTTTTCCTAACCGCTGTACACTACGGGCATCCCAACACAAAACGATGCATTAACGTCGTATGCACTATTTTTAACTTCCAACACACGCACTCAAAAATTACGCGCATACGCGTCCGTGACAGTGGCGTATCCTATTCAGGTCACCTTCACTTCCTGTGGACGCGATCGTCGACTGCTTCAGCACGGCCACACATCTTTTCAAACAATTTTTTGCGAACTATGGCTTTGTCTTACGGCAAGTTATCGTTGCAAAAAAGTACACGTTGTGTTCACTCTTGCAGACATTAAAGTTGTAGAAATTGCACGGGACGAAGAATTTATTGAAGATATGTTGGCAAAACTCAGTGACTTTCATGAAAACTACCACAAGAGTGTTGTTCTAGAGAATTTCTGTATCAGGATTATGCTGAACACTTTTGCTGAGCTGTTGAACTGTGGTGATCAGACAGACTGATGATAGGAGTCAAAAGTTGGCCAAAACTTTTTTCTGATCAATTTGTTTTTACATTTATTATTATTACTGTTTTCATACATGCCTACATATTTATGTATTGGATGCAGTCAACACAAATTGCAAAATAAAAAAGAATTGCCCTCCTGTCCCCTAAAAATGGATCTGGTTTTGCCATGCTTTGACTACATGTATGGTATCTATTATTACTGAACACATCTCTCCATCTTGAAAACAAAAGTGAATGACTACATTCTTCCTTCAAAGCATACACAGCAATCCCTTGTAACAATGAATAATTTCTTTAATCTCACAGTCACACAGTCCATCATTTGCATGATAACTTGTATCATGTTAACATGAACAATACAATGACTACATCGGCATAAAATTACAAGAAGCTACAAAAAGCACTTTTATACAATTTCCTCCACCCCACAACACCAAAAACCATCCTTGCACAAAGAATAAAAATTAACAAAGTGCAAATACAAATGTAATATATGATGTCAAGTTAGCTGTCAACTAGTATTATTGTCTGCAGCTAGATCCCACAAATACCAAGTGTTTGAAAAGTGACGATACAGATTTTTTTTTTTACTTAAAGTACAGATTGCCTTGCTTTGGTCTATCAATCCCATGTGTAACAAAAAAAGGGGGGAACCATGTGTTGGGAGTATCTATACCAAAAATCAGTGGGACTGATAGTCTAACATTTAGCTTGTTTTGATTCTGACTAAAAGTAGTTTCTGGAAAGCTTGAAAATACAAAAACTCACATATCTGATTTGCAAGTAGATCCTTTTAGCAAGTTCACTACACAAATCTACAAACTCTCTAAACTGATCAAGCATTGTGTGACACAACATTGTTGCGAAAATTGCACAACATGTAACATACATATAGGATGCAAGTTTTGTCTCTAAGGCATTCAGTCCATTGACCAAAATTTTGTAATCACCAGGATGACACATGTTGGGCAAATCTGATCTCTCAATAATCTGTCGATCCGAAGCAGATCCACCTGGTGTTGCTCCTATCACAGCTTTCACTGTATTTTTGTTCTTGTAAATACTGAATGAAGCCCTATGGGCCAGTGGATTAGAATGCTTTTCAGCTGGCACTTCAGTTCCATCTAGAATCACTCTTGTTGTGGGAAATTTATGCTTGAAATCTGAAGGGGCAAAATATCTCACTAATTTTGCCATCACCCAGGTATCAACTTCCCTCCACTGCCTTCCACAGAAATTAATCCAAGTAAGAAAAATGTTTTCAGCTGTGAATACAGATACATCACACATCCTAGATAGGGGCAAATAGTCAATATCTTGTTTAAGTCTTGCCAGCATCAAAATGAACTGGTTCAGTGGTGAAATCTTTTCAACAGTCTGGGTTCTCAGGTAGTTTAGATTTAGTTCACTGCAGGGCCAAGTGTGTTAAACACAGCGACAAGTTTTTTTTCCAAGACTCCAGTCCTGTGTAGTAGTGCAACAGTTCTTGGTCACCTTCAAGCATCTCAGCTGACAGGACAGGCAGACACTTGAAGTCAGTCTGGGAACTCACAGTTTGCTGGCACACACCTTGCTGAACTTGACATTTGTGCCGTACATCCATCCTTCCACTCTCCTGTTGATTAAAAAAAAATAAATATTAATAATAAAAAATGATAAATCAGCAAACAAAATAGTACACACAAACACAAAAATCACTTGCATATTATTCTCTATTTATCACAATCTTAGCTTTTCCCATCAGTAGTTTTATACGGACACCTCAGAAAGAAGAAAAGAAATTAAGATACAAATAAATCCTTGGTCAAGTTCAGCTTCGAAAAATTACAAAATTCAAACGTTTATAACTTGTGATATAGACAACAACAGACAACAAGTTTGATCAACTAGTAAACATCTGCAAATTTACAAATTAATCCCACTTTGGGCTGACAAAAAGTCTTTCTCACCATTTGTATGTTTTTCAATAACATATATAGGGCTCTTTTCCTCAAAAACCAAATTGCCATTTATGATTGTCTGTCTCAAACCATGCAAAAAAAGGAAGGTAAAAAAGCTAATTATCAATCACACTTACAACCTACCTCTGGCTCTACATCCATACTGATTGTGCCAATTGCATTGGCCTCTTCTTCTATGTCAACTTCTGGAGGATCATGTGGTTCCATGAAAACCACAGACTCTACTCCCAACTCTTGCATTACACTCTCAGAAAGAAAGCCTGCCCCATCACTCTTGTTCATGTGCTGCACAAATAATGAAGCATATGTAATAAATATTTAAAAATATTCAGAACTTAAAGCCTACTCTCATCACCACCAAAAATCCCAAGTCTAGTCACATTCCTAACTACTGCAGTAGTTGGTAACCAAACATAAACATTTCAAAATAAATAAATATTATAATACAAAAATAAGGAGATAAAATATATATTGTTTTAAATCACAAAAAATAAACACAACTCCTAATATTTATTCAGTGATATCTGGAAAAAGACATACATGCATCATTTACATGCTAGGGTGCTAAGAGGTGCTGTGGAGTAAATAAAATGAATTATTCTTAATAAATCAAAACACCCTGGTATATTTCACTCACTAATGACAGACATGCATCATTCATTTACATTCATCTACTATTTTGTCAACTGCTTGTTTAATTAGCTTTTTTGCTGGATCCGGTATGTATTTTGTTCTAGTCCAGCAGCTTTAAGAATATGTCCTTAAACACATTTTTAATACGTCATCTCTGGCTTGGAAATATCTTTTTCATCATCCATACTGAGATAAATAACAACAGCTAGAGTGCTTGAGAACTAAAACAGAAAGTGTAAAATTTCCATGATCTGCGCTACACTTTTTCTGATATTGTGGCATTAGCTGCATGCTAATCTTATTGTATATTCTTCTG
>SMGT01011195.1:25710-37131 GCA_004794575.1 Lanistes nyassanus
CTTCCGTCTGTATCCTTCTCTCTCTTGGTCTAATCTCCCTCTCAATCTCCCGATTCTTGCATGTCCCCCTGTTCTTATTTCTCCCTACTCCAAAGCCCTCTACATCACATGGTCTATTCTCGTAAACAGCATCACGTGCATATTCGCTCATGATCTGTTGACAGGCAGCCAGAGCAATGTTTAGGTTTCTCGAGGTTCCAAGTTGACCCCCAGGTCACTGCATCGTACTTGGCTAACCCCATTGCTGTCATCCGCTGTCCCTGACTCAGAGAACCAGGGAGGTTGCTTGAGTACCTCTTCCCCAGTACGTATTGTTCTCTGGGAGAGCACGAAATTTACTTCCCTGAACTAAGTGAACTACCCTCTGGTTCAAACTGCGTGAACAATGCTATTTTTACACGTCAGGTCTCAATTTCGTTACAATTTTATCTCCCTTCTGTCACTCCCTCCATCTCCAACCATCGCTATTTGTTTCTCCTATCAGCGTATGGCTGGAGAGACAGCGCCAGCATGTGGAGCATTTCACCAATACATATGCGTGCGTGTACGTGTGTACGTGTGTCCGTGTGCATGTGTTTGTCTGTAGTTTTACATTTATTGGTACGAAAAAGTGGCTAAGTGTGGCTTAAACTTTACAACTTTAACTTCTGCAGAGTCATGGCATTTGCAAAGAAAATAACATAAACGAATACTGCGAACTGCATGCGAACGCAGCCAAACATTGCTTCACCCATGCAAATATTAATTCTTCTGCTTGTACAAAAGGTTAGTTTTTTCCATTGTTCTTTTTGCTCTCCTTTCAGGCCCTTTTGATTTAACTTGATTGCAGAGGTTTTATCCTTGGTTATTTTCTTTAAAACACTTGCGTCAACCACCTTCATTTAGCTAAATTTGATTTTATTTAAAAAGTTCAATTCTTGAGTAAGCATATATATATATATAACTACTCCTACATCACATGAGATTTACACGAAAATCCTATATAAAGTTATTGAAAATATGTCACCTTGCATTTTTCTGAAAATCGCTATTGGTTACGTTTGAGCCTTGAGTCCTCATTCCACATCTGTCGTCTGCATTATACCGAGCAGCAGTCGACGGACTGAGTGAAGTCTATGGATACCACTTTAAGTATTTCGACGTCAGAAGCGAGAATCGGGGTGACGACTGATCATTATGATGACGAAATCATGATCTTCAAAGGGTTAAGTGCTGAAACTAGAAACATTATAGAAAAAGTGTGTATTGCAAGTCTCCTGTTGCCGGCATGTTTAGTAGGAATCCCAACAAATATCATTAACTGTGTGGTGTTCTGGCGACAGGGACTTCACGACCGCATGAATCTCTGTCTCTTCTCTCTGGCCCTCGTGGATTGTCTGCACTTGGTGTGCACCTTCACAATATTTCCCGTGAGTGCAATCATACGTTTTTTCAATGAAACCTTAGGAGAGGAATACTTCTTGAAAACACTGTCTGCACTACAAGGTCTCCTAAACGGCTGTCGTTCTTCCTCCAGTTTCATCGGTGTGGTCATCGCGGTAGAGAGGTGCGTGTGTGTCGTGCTTCCATTCCGTGCTTCAACTTTCATTCGAACAAAAACTATGGCGATACTGATGATAGTAAACTTTGTGTTCTTCCAGATGTGTTTCGCTACATACCCGCTGTTTGTGGAAGTTAGGTCGGTAGAAAGTATGCAAGGAAAGCAATGGTATTTAATTGTTACGCAATTCGTTCAGGAAAATCACACACTTGTTACCATTGTGCAATCACTTCTGCCTACCACTGTAGTCCCTGTAGCTTTTTTCTTCGTTCTGGTAGTCATGACAACGATCACGGTGGTCAGACTGAAAGTAGCTATGATGTGGCGACAAAAGATGACAAACTACAGACACAGCCATCAGACGGCCTTGACCTCCATGCTGCTTCTTGTCTCCATGATACACATCGTGACAATGGCTCCATTCGTCACCTGGCAACTTACCTATTTTCTCCTTCCAGATCTCTTCTTCACTTCCTACAACACGTACATGACGTGTAAAACAATCATTCATTCGATCACGCCCATCAACAGTTCTGTCCATATTTTCATTTACTATTTCCGTTCTTCTCGATTTCAAACTGTATTCCGCGGCATCTTCTGTCACGCTAGAAGCCAGTCGTCTTCAGACAAGCCAGAACCTAGATCTGTAAGAATCCAATCGTCCACATATTACCCTGCAACTCTCGTGTGATGGAACAGAACCTGAAATAGCAGAAAATGTCAGTAAGGTCTTATGTTTCTCAGTCGCAAATTATGTTTGTTTATTAGGGTGTATAGTATTTACAATGCACGGCAATGCCTTAACTATATTTGGCTATGTTAGTATTTACTATTTATGGCTATACCACCCATGTTTGACAGACCTTTTGTGGTCAAGGCTAGAGAATTTTACTTCTGTTTGCCGTGTAACATAACCAGAGGCCTCTTCAGGCACTAGGGTTTTTCCTTATTATTTTGGGGTTTTCTTTCGTGCGGGTTCTTTTTTTTTTCTTAACGGTTTCGTAACAGCGTGCAAGCGATCAGTCTTTTGGGGAACTGCTAATTTTACTAAGAACTAAGAATATACTTATGGCTTCAACAGCAAATTTTTCTCGAGGAACTGTTGATCCTGGCATATTTTTATGCATTGGGCTTTTGTACTGCAAGCGCCATACATGTTTATGCTGGCGCCTGAGAGGCCTGCGGCAGTTCAAAGTCTGTCCATATCCTCGCAACACTCGGTAGGATATGGCTCAACTACTGGCCCGTAAACTGTTTCCTGATGCCTTTTACACTTCATTAATATACTAGTGCCTGGCATTGTTTATATCCTTCACTGTAAATGGGTCTGAGCCTAGTCAGTGACTTCTGTTCTCTCTCTCTCTCTCTGAATCTAATGGTGGGATCGGCTTATCTCCCTCTACCGCCATTAGTGTTTATCAAAGTCTGTGGATGACAGCATGAGTAAACTTAAAGCGTTTATGTTTATGTATTGGAATGTAAATGGTCTAATATAGAATTTTTTTACCTTATTTTTGTGGCTTATGTTTCCTCATTCTACTCCATTTGTCTTGTAGATACTTTATGAGACATGAAATGAAAATTTGTTTACTGAATATAAAGTGTATTGTTCACCAACAAGTAAGCTCTCAGATCTTGACAGACTGGTGGAGTGATGCCCATGATCAACCTAGGGCTTGCTATGTCAACCAGATGAAAATACATGTTGGAAAATTCCTTTTGTGTTGTGAGCGAGAGTTATGAAATAAACTTTGCTTTGGTTTCCTTTCGACCTATTTGGAGTGTCAAAGGATGTTTCAAATATTAGTCCTTCTATTAGTCCACCAGAAGGTCCATGTATTATGTCTATGTAGGGCTACAAAGCGATGCTACTGCCATACTAAAAAAAAATCTTGTTTATTATGCACTTGATAGTGATTATTTGGTGTTACTGTCAAGGGATCTGAGTTTCCGTGCTGGAAAGGCTTCAGTCGGAAATAGATTGTGCACTGTTTGATATATTACATAAGAATAAACCTGTTAAAGAAGAACGGAATTTACAGAACACCACAAATATTGGATCAATATTTAAATTTGTGAATTGTTAAAAAGAGCTTTTCTGGCGACTTTGACAGGCACTTCACATGCATTTCAGACTTTAGTTCGTTATTTTCTGATCTCGTGTGACCTTAGGGCAAGAGTTCAGATAGTTGCACACCGACTGTCTAGGGGCACCGACAATGACCATGGTGCTTTCAGTCTTGTTTCTCGCAGAAAGTATTGTGAATATATTTTGATCATCGGTCTCAAATGCTAATTCTTGTTGTGGGTCATGAACTAGGTCAAGACACATCAGCTTGTTAGCGTGAAGTAGTTTCGCAGTAGTCAGCACCCATTAGTTTCGCAGTAGGAGCTTGAAAAAGCGCAGAAAAACTGGAGCCAATCAAAATGCAGTCTTACGTAAAATATGCTAATCTCGTAGGGTCGCCACTGAAAACGTTGAAGTTTCCTGGAAGATCTTTACTGCGTATTCCTCACCCCTCACCTAACCCCCACCATAACCCCTACCCCTAGCCCCAACCCTAGCCCCACTACTTACCCTTTCCCTACACCCCTCCTCCCGAAACATCTCCCTGTCCCTCCCTCCCCCCGCCCCCCGAAAGACCTGCGAAATATAGCACTCCATGTGTATAACAATACGCGTGTCTGGTGTGTGTACAGCGCGTGTGTGTTGTACGGTTTGGAGGACGGATTAATCGTGGTGGCGATGAAAAGGCTGTTGGTCCTTTGCTACTCGTTATGTGGCGGAAGACAAGGCGTGAATGCATAATGGGACTGACTTTCACGGACGGAGCCAAGGTGCGAGGGAAAGTCCGGAAAGTGATACGCTACGCCTTCAGAACCGTTGGAAGCCACGTATGGCCGGGCAGCAGTGAAGTGATGGAAGGCGTATACACATTGCCCGTGCGCCTGGTGCACGAACACCTGCAACTGCTAGTCGACGCGATCATCGAGTCGCCTGAAGAGAAAGCAACACTACGGGCATGGATTTTAGCCGGCCAGTGGAGGGACGCACTGCTTAGTCTGTTCTGCGAGGTGGCCAGATGGTACCAGGAAGACGACCCACCCCTTCCGCGACAGATATCGTTTGACTTGTAAGATGTGGGAGGTGACCAGCTCTATATTACGACGGTCACCCACACGCCATTCCCGATCACACCAATAGGATGGGACTAAGATGGACTGCATAAGAAACTAGAACTCGCAACAAGAGAAAAGGAAAAACCACTAGACTATCGAGATGAGAAGAGTAACAGTTTAGACGAACCACCGTGCCTCCGCCAATTCATTTTTCTTCTTAATAAACTTTGTCGTTGTCATCGAGGTGTGTTGTCGAACGAGTACGTGTGACGCGTGGGGGCGTTACATGTGATTGGCTCCGCTTTTTACACGTCCGAAAAAGAGCTCATCATTTGATTGGCTCCAGTGAATTAGGGCTTTTACGTGCTGGTAGTCAGCACCCAGTAGTTTCGCAGTAGTCAGCACCCTACGACCACGTGCGGTGCGTGAGATCTGTGGGCGCTCAGGCGGGCCGTACTCAGTAGAGAGTTAGCTGTTTAACATGGGTGTTGATTTTCTCGAGGGCGAGAGATACTGATCTTCCAGAGGACAGAGACTGCTGTTTCGATGTGTGTAAGTCCCTGCTAGTACTAGTATATCTGTGTGAGTCTCTGCTAGCACTCGGGTACGTCTGTGTGAGTCCCTGCTAGTGGTCTGAAGCGGATTGTGGATATATCGGAGTCAGCTGTATTTGCCTGTGGGTCAGTGGTTTGGACGTTTACAGATACCTGCTGTCCACAAAGTCATGCTATCCAGCGAAAAGCCACTTGCCCAGACACTTGGTGAGTCGACAAAGGTTTTTGTTTCCTGGTATTATTTGTAGTTAGGAATATTCTTGGTTTCAAGTAAAAGTCCTGTTTTCCTACAGGCTTTTCTGCTCATGTACAAAGCTGCAGTTTGTCGTTTTGATTCCCGGACGGTGCAGCTTGGATTCTGCCTGTGAAGTTTGGCTGGACTCCATCTGCCCTTTCAAGTGTTAGAGACAGGATCTGCGCCCGAAATGGGGGAAGTTCTGCACAGAGGGCTATCTGCTTGTTACTGGGAAGAGTGGTCTGTGGCCACTGCGAGTGGGAAAATTAGTCTTACAGAAGCTATACGTCAGTACCTGTATGACGTGCTTTGTCACCACGGAAATTATTAGAACCACGGCACTGTTTAAGAGAAAGAAGAGTTTTGTCGTTGGTATAAAACATTTTGTTGGTTGTATTATTAGTAGGAAGTCATGATTGATGTAGAACGACGATATTCCCTTGACAGTTATGGCAATGGGTCTTTAAAATATGATACTGTATGCTCTTGATTCTTGTGTAAAGAACATAGAAGTCTTCCGTTTTGGGTCTAGATTGTATACATATTAAGGATAGATTACTGATCCTTTATTAAGAATAGATTACATTCCTGTGTCAGTTGAACTTCTCAGCTAAAGCACTGTGATGCTAGTTGAGTAATGTTATTGCAGAGTTAGAGAAATATTACGTTGATGTGTAATGGACTCTTGGTGTAGTTGATTTAGAAGAACATTCACGGGGTGGTGATGTCGAGGTACCGCGGAGACGCTACCCGACTCGTGCTGTGAGACGTCTTGTGTGAAAAGGTTTAGGGCTAGGATATACCTATATACTTTAGTGTAACATATACTTTAGTGTAACATATACTTTAGTGTAACATATACTTTAGTGTACTTTAACCTATACTATATTAGCTTGGAGTGTAGTGTGCGCTGTGAGAAATGTTTTCATTTGTGTGTGTTTTTCTAGTGAAATAAAGTGGTTGCCTTTGTAGTTGGCCTTGTGGAGTCACTGTGAAAAAGCCCACATGAGAGCGCGCTAGAGTGTGTGAAAGAGCACGTTCTTGACATTGTGAAAAGATTTTCTGGACACGGCAAATGCTCAAAAATTCAAAGATGCTTTGAACATCTTCTGTGAAGCAAGAAGAGAATGTAAACACATGATCCTCTAAAAGATAGAAAACATCATGATGAGTGTCACGACCCCCACCCCCGTCCATATCAGACGACCTAGTGGGAGCACGTGCGTGTCTTCTGTCATTCTCCTGTCACTCAGACAAACTCAACACTGGGTAACATAAATAGGACCCACCACTATTTATTAGCACCCAGGGGCACTGGACGTAACTTAGTACCTTTACCGTTTCACTTAAAGATCAAACGACCAGAAAAATTCACTCTCAAACTAGTTCACAATAAATCCTCGTGGCTTCACACAGTTACCTCAAGGACAATCAGAAAATTCTGACTCGTACTTCAATTCAAAACTCAAACGTCGAACACTAATCCTCCCTGCTCCCCATAAGGTGCACCAATGGGTGTCCGCGAGTTATATTCTAATTTAAGCACATATTTCGAAAACGCCAGCAAAAAACAAACCAATTTTCCATCACAAATCACAATTTGGTCCCGCTGTGCTCCACTACACTAAACAAAGTCCTTAATGCTTATCTAACTATAAGTTCCCTTTTCATGTCCACTTCTCATGAGCTACGCGCCCAAGATCACGGGTTAAAAGATCTGACATTATTAAGTTCTACAAGTCAAAACAGTCAATTCTCTCTCCCTTGATGTGGCGTCTCAGTGTGTAACACCTCCAGTCGGACGCACTCGCACGACAGCACGCACCGACAGCAAAGTGACTACACCAAAGTTTATTGCTAAAAATATACTAAGCGATGGCACGGCCGTTCAACTAAACGCTACTTCTAAACGCTACACCAAATCTTGATAGTCTAGTGGCTTCCTCTTGGACCTGTCTCCAATGTACCTTTCCTTTTAAAACTCAAATGTCACCTCGAGCGGAGGAGGAGGATCGTCAGCCTGGTACCAGCTGGCCACCTCGCAGAACACTACAATCAGCACCTCCCTCCACCGGCCAGCCTGGATCATTACCCGCAGTGTTTCTTTCTGTTCTGGTGTTTGCATGATGGTGTCCACCAGCCGATGAAGGTGCTGCTCCGCCAACCACACAGGCGACGCACGGTTGTTATTCATCCTTCAACGATTTCTTCTTAGAGGCGCACGTGAAAAGCAACTCTGTAGTCACCTTTCAACAGTGCCCCTCTCAGTCTTCTGCTTGCTAACTCCTGCCTTGGGCTTCGATGTCAAATCTGTCCAAGTCCCATGGTCAGGCGCGCATAAGCCTTTCGGCTGGGCGCAGGTTCGAGCAAGCTTCTTTCTTCCGTATCCTTCTCTCTCTTGGTCTAATCTCCGTCTGAATCTCCCCTGATTCTCGCATGTCCCCCTATTCTTATTTCTCCCTACTCCAGCGCCCTCTACATCACATGGTCTATTCTCGTAAACAGCATCACGTGCATATTCGCTCATGATCTGTTGACAGGCAGCCAGAGGAATGTTTAGGTTTCTCGAGGTTCCAAGTTGACCTCCAGGTCACTGCATCGTACTTGGCTAACCCCATTGCTGTCATCCGCTGTCCCTGACTCAGAGAACCAGGGAGGTTGCTTGACTACCTCTTCCCCAGTACGTATTGTTCTCTGGGAGAGCACGAAATTTACTTCCCTGAACTAAATGAACCTCTAGTTTAAACTGCGTGAACAATGCTATTTTTACACGTCAGATCTCAATTTCGTTACATTCCTCCCACGGCCACTAAAAAAAAGAAATCGACGATTACTTTTTTTCTAATAAAACTCTCATAACGAAATTGAATCATTATTACCTATGCCGGCCACGCCATCGCGAATACATCAAGGCATGCAATACAAGGTGTTACAACACAACAATTCCATGTTAGTCTACATTATACAAATCAAAACATAATATCCAACAGCATGAGTTGCCCGGGATCTCTTTGAAGTTCAAAAGTTCATCTCCTACCTCGCGACATCTTAAAAGCAAATAACGTCGCATCAATTCGTCTGTATCATGGCAACGCATCTGTCTCACGGCGATCCACAGTTCATGTGAGTTCACCACGTCCAAAATTTTCCAAAGAGTGTCTTTTCATGGGACGCGCTATTAATAAATCTATATAATTATCAACAAAAAAAACAAAGCAAAGCTAAGCCTTAATATTATCCATGCACAAAGCTGACCAAGCTCGGTTATATATGTAATATAAAAAAAAACACAAATCAATTAATCCCAATTATAAAAAAAAAAAACTCTATGACGGCATGCATAATGCAAATTACTACATCTTCGAAAAATCAAGAGAGTTCGCTCTTGTGTTCCATTAACCGACTGACTGCATGATGCGGCACAAAAACAACACACACAAAACACAATGTCAACGGTCCGGTTACCCACGGCTCCTCGCTGACGTTACACCTGTGGCTCGTCCACACTCTGGGTAAAAAACTGCTGGCGACGCTGAGTCCCGTCACATCAGGAATCTTCTCAGTCGTCCCTCTCCTTGTCCTTGTCCTTGTCCTTGGAGGCGCCGAAATGACACAGGTCCTCTCTTCGGCGGGCGTCATGCACATCGCCCCTTTGCTAGGAAAGTTCCTCCCCGTCCTCTGAGGTAAGGTGGCCTCAAAGACGTTTCAGAGATTTGCTCGCAACTGACCAATGGTCAACCAGTGCTTACACAGCATAATCTGGCTACCACCTAAACCCAAAACTTCAATTACTGCGACAAATCTCAAAGTACCCAGCTATAACTCCTGGTTCAGCATAACATGCTAACCCCGTTGGCTCTTCTACCGCCAACAACCTAATTTACATCAGACTACTCGTCTTTTCATGCAGTTAGCATCATCAGTTACTCACTGATATACTGACATGTTAGCTTGCCCACCGCTAACACTATCAACTCATCAAAACAAATCATCAGCTACTCGCTGGCTCCAAAACAAGTTACTTTTCCACAACAACATACAAAACAAAACAAAAACAAAAAGCCCGCAAAAATGCAAATCAACCAAATCATAAAACATCAAGAACGAACATCTACGACAACAACGACACAACAAAAATCCAAATTCAAATAATAAAAAAAAAATCAAATCCAAGACAAAACATAACACAATAAGCAAATGGGACAGCTGTCCGTCTGGGTCATAACTCATCAACAAGCCACTATCTGACAGTCCATGTGTGCGCACGAGCGATGTGGGGGGGGGGGAATAAAAGGCCAAAAACAAAACACAACTAAACCAGTAGGGCTGGGACCCAAACACTCTATGGCATCCCCACAGCCGAACTGCTACATGAAGGCGCCGAAACATAAGCTCCTCTTCGGCAGGCGTCAACCGCACCCCTCGACTAGGCGAGATCCTCCGACCCTGAGGCACCACCGCCTCAGTACACAAAAGGGAAATGCTAACCAGTGCTAACCCCGCACAATACGGCAGCATCCCATTCTCCAAACTATCACTACACAAAACCCACAAATCGCAACCCCGTTACACAACACAGTGTGAAAAACCGAGGCAAGACTATCCGTCAACGCGAACACATCACGTGACCAATCAGACACAACAATCTTTCCTGGTGGCTTTGCAAGCTCTAAGAAAAACAATACCAGACCACAGTGACACCAATTTAACAAGCTTAACCCAAAACACTCTGCTCCACAGAACAGATACGAAACAAAAACATCAACTACAACAATCATATCCCTAATTTCTCCAGATAATTTGGTGAAAAACTATGTGACAATAGTCTTATAAACCAGAAAATCAAACCACGGCACACAAAGAGCACGTAGCCTGCATAACGTAATCGCCTAACATAGGATTGTCACATGCTAATACAGACACACACTCCCGACAGGGGGTGGAGGGGGGTCTACAGCATCATGCCCTCATCCGCGCCAGTCAGCCTGCGCGCCCCGCGACGCTATAGGAGGCTGGCTGTGTCCTCGCGCGTGCAGCATACGCGGCAATAGTAAGGGGTTGGGGGGCTGCACACAGACGCAGCGCACATAGCCTGGACGTCCATACCAGGGATATTTCAAAATATTATCCATAACAACAACCTCGAATAAAGCCCTGGACAAAAACAACGCTCCACACAAAACACCACAAAACGAAAATCAAATCAATAAAACAAATCCCACCTCTCTATTTAACAACAACAATAAGCTACGATATATCCGTCCCTACTAATATTTTCCAATTTCCCTAAACATTCCTACTTCTAACTGCATCTGGTTGGCCATTTTTTCCAGCTACTAAGCGCCTCCCTTTCATGTCAATAAGCCACCTACCTTTGCTGTCTTCTGACGGTGTCTTTGGTTTCCTCGTCTATCGTCTTCTGCGTAGGGCTCCCGCTGTGGACCTCAGGTGTTGTAGAATTCTTGTGTCTGCTATGAGGGTCCTCTTCTTACGCCGACCTCAAAGTACTTCTCGCGTTGTGTTGCTGGTGTTTAACCACCGTCCGAGTCACGTGCACCAAAATTGATAAGTGTAACAATTTACCTCTTCATTCAATCGAACAGACGCCAAACTAGATGAGTGCGCGTCCCAAACTTTATTTGTTGAACAAAAACCGTTGCAGGTGGTGGCCGGCTTCTCATGCAACCTGTTCCATAGTCTAGTGGCTATTATAGGACCTCTTCTCTCTCACTACTGTCCACCTTATTAGTGACACAGACTGAAGCCTGCTCTTCTCTATTCTCTAACTTTTCCTGGCCGCTAAAGGCAGTGGCTTCTTCCAGAGTATAGCTCCTTTGTACAGCTGCAGCGGAGGCGCTTATAGAAGATAGCCCTGTGGCCCATCCTCTTTTCTGCCCCTCCCGTCTTCTGCCTTCTAACTCCTGCCTTGGGCCTTCATGGTCAAAACTTTCTAAGTCCTATGACCAGCAAGC
>SMGT01011195.1:37496-51050 GCA_004794575.1 Lanistes nyassanus
ATTGTTCTCTGGGAGAGCACGAAATTTACTTCCCTGAACTAAATGAACCTCTAGTTTAAACTGCGTGAACAATGCTATTTTTACACGTCAGATCTCAATTTCGTTACACAGTGACCTACACTCCACATGCCCGTTGGTATCCACGAAATACATAAATTCCTCTAAAATTACCAGTTCCAATGGTACAGTTATACATGTTCGAATCCGTCAAGTCTCTCTTCTCGATATCTCGTCTCCGTGACGTATACTCGACATGCACCGCCGTCCCCACGAAATACACAAAGTTCTCGCCTACCTGGCTTGCCCTAATGTTTAAGAATGTAGACGGTACGCCTCACTCTACATAAACTTCGAAGATCAGGCAGGACCACACCCGATACAGTGATAATGTTTCCACCTACGCACAAGTCGTCCTCCTAACTGCATTTGAGTGGAGCGAGCACAGGGACGACCCGTTCAGAGAACAAAGCTCCTGTGTGCGGACAATTGGACACATCGTACCAATGGCTGTCTTCCTTATCTGAAAACTTATTAATATTCTTCGTTCAGATCTCTTCTACACTTCCTATAATACGTACAAGACGAGTAAAACAACCATTCATTCGATCGCGCACATCAACAGTTCTGTCCATATTTTCATTTACTATTCTCGCTCCTCTCGATTTCAAACTGTATTCCGGGGCATCTTCTGTCACGCTAGAAGCCAGTCGTCTTCAGAGAAGCCAGAACCTAGATCTGTAAGAAGCCAATCGTCTACATATTTCCCTGCAACTCTCGTGTGATGGAACAGAACCTAAAATGGCAGAAAATGTCAGTAAGGTCTTATGTTTCTCAGTCGCAGGTTATGTTTGTTTTTATGGTGTAGAGTATTTACTCTGTTATTGGATGGTTGTTGGTTGCTTAACGTCCCGCCGCAAACTGGGTGCATATCAGGACGGTGGGCTATAAGGGGGATGGGGTCCTATAACTAAGCCATGCACTGAAAGAACCACCAGACTGTATTAAGGTGGCCGGTGCAGACAGTCTGGAAAATGGAAGAATGGAGTTTGTACAATTCAAGTAAATAATCCTTGGCTTTACCAGGATTCGAACCAACAACTTTCCATCTGCTAATCCACAACTCTACCAACTGACTTTACAATGTGTGGCTATGTCAGTATTTACTATGTACGGCTACACCACATGGTGTTTGGCAGGTCTGTTTGTTATTAAAGCGATTCCAGAAAGAGGATGATTTTCCGGTTTGCCGTGTAACCAGATGCCAACTCAGCAAACGGTTTTCCTGAACGGGGTTTCTCCTTTGTTGTTGTTGTTTTTGTTGTTGTTGTTGTTTTAAGTTGGTCTGTTTTCTTTAAACCGTTTGGGAAACACACCACGCTAAAGTACATTCCTCGTCGCATTGCTAATCATACTAACAACGTAGTTGTATGGCTTGAATAGCAAACAATTCTCGAGGAACTGTTTTGGCATTGTGCTTTCCTACTACGCGCTCTCTGACATGATTATGCTCGCGCTAGCGAGGGACCTGCAGCATTTCAATGTCTGTCCATATCATCTCAACCTTCGGTGGGATTGTTCTAGTGGTTAGAGATGAATGTGTCCTGATACATTTTGCATTTCATTAATATACTGGTGTGCCTGACATTGCTTATATCCTTCACTTGAATTTCATGTCATTTGCAAAGAAAATTATATGAACAAATACGATGCACTGCATGAGAACATTGTGTGCACAATTGTTGGCAGAGTTTTCTGCCTTTGGTCTCTGTCACGCTGTGGGGATATAGAGATTCTTCTTATAGACGCAGGTTTTGGTTGAGTCGTAACTGCTGGATTTTTTTTAGTTCATTCTTTCCCCTTCTTTAAAGATTTCTCCCTCTCCTACCACCGCCATTTTCTCTCCCATTCTGCGTGTTTGTGGAGGGAAGGACAGTGCAAGCACATGATTTTACAGCTGTACAAGTGCACAGATGCGAACCTGTAAGTGTTTGTGTACGTTTGAAGCAATTATATTTTTGGGAAATAAAGGTTTTCAAAGTGGGGCTTAACTGTAACAGTCGCAGCCCCCGAAACAAAACATTCTTTGGGCTGGCTATTGGCAAAGAAAATAACATGAACAAATAAAGCCCACTGCATGTAAACTCAGTCAAAACTTATTTTATGTAGGCAAATATTAACCACCTTTGCTTGTGCTAGAGCAAAACGTTAATTTCCGGGAGGTTTTTTTAAACTCTCCCCCTCCCCTGTCGAAACGCGCACTTCTGAGATGCATTTACCTTATTTTAGAGATATTATTATGGTTTTATCATTCCAAACACTGCGCTATCGATAATCTTCATTTGGCTAAACGTGCTTTAAAAAGCTAAACCATGTGTGTAAGCGCGTAGATTTTGAAGTATCCAATCCCTCGTCATATGGCATATAGATTAAAATGCTATATAACGATCATCGAAATAAGTCCGTGCATTTCTTCTAAAAATCGCCATTGCTAAGCTTTGGATTTGGTCGTTTCTTGCGAGATAGTGCAACCAGAAGTCGACAAACCGAGTATTTCAATGGATGACACTTTGAGTCTTTCGACGTCAGAAGAGAGAATAGTGCTGACGACTGATCCTAATTATGACGAAATCACTGTCTTCAAGGATTTAAGTGTAGAAACTAGAAAAGTTATCGAAAAGTGTGTTTTTGCAGGCGTGTCATTACCAGCTTGCTTAGTAGGAATCCCATCAAATATCATTAACTGTGTGGTGTTCTGGCGTCAGGGACTTCAGGACCGCATGAATCTCTGTCTCTTCTCGCTGGCGCTCTCAGATTGTCTGCACTTGATGAGTACCCTCGCAATATTTCCTGTGAGTTCACTCATAGGTTTTTATGACGAAACTCTAGGGGAGGAATATTACTTGAAAACATTGGCTGCTTTACAAGGTCTTCTATACGGCTTTCGTGCTACTTCCGGCGTCCTCGGTGTTATTATCGCGGTAGAAAGGTGTGTATGTGTTGTGTTTCCATTCCGTGCCTCCACCTTAATTCGAATGAGAAACATGGCTACACTGATGATTGCGAACTTTGTGTTGTGTCAGATGTTTTACATTACTTACCCGCTGGCATTGGAAGCTAGGCGGGGGACAAGGAAACAAAGCGAGCAATGGCACTTACGTCTTACCCAATTCGGCCTGGACCACAGCATAATTAGCAGGATGGTACAACGCCTTGTGCTCGACACTGCTGTGCCTATTTCTGCTTTCTTCATTCTGGTAGTCATGACAACGATCACGGTAGTCAAACTGAAAGTAGCCATGAAGTGGCGAAAAAAGATGACAAACAACAGACACAACCAGCAGACGGCCTTGACCTCCATGCTGCTTCTCGTCTCCATTATACACATCATGACAACGGCCCCCTTTGTCGCCTGGCAAATTGGTTTTCAGTTCCTTCCAGATCCCTTCAACACTTCCTACAACACATACCTGACATGTAAAGCAATTACTCATTCGATAACCCCCATCAACAGCTCTGTCCATATTTTCATTTACTATTTCCGTTCCTCTAGATTTCGAATAGTGTTCTGCAGCATGTTCTGTCACGCCAGAAACCAATAACCTTCAGACAATATTCGTGTAGTGAAACAGGACTTTAACAGAAGACAAATTGTAAATCCACTCTCATTCTCCGATTACCTTGCTCCGTGATGCGCAGGAATAACAAACAACACCAGCCTGTAGAAGCGGCGACGACGATCGACTCAAAACAGAGCTGTCACGATACTTACATTTTCGGTCAGCAAAGAGTCCGACACAACTGCACACAGTCGTATTTGGACTCAGAAAATGTTGGTATGGTGTACGTGTGTTTTACCTGTTTATTCAATTCCACCAGCACTTGGGATTTCTACTAGCAGATGGGATCTCTACCAACACATGGGATCCCTATGTAGGAAAAGCGGGGCAGAAACTAAGAAGTAACCCCCCTGTCCACGCCCGTAACTGAATTCTCAAAGCCCACCTACAGACCAACCTGCTGCGAAAATTAATTTCGATCCCAAAAGGCAGACAACAACGTAGAGCGCTTTGGTCTGTCACACTGCCACCTGATGGATTACCTGTGCTTACGCTCCACAATCACTGTCAGACCAAAGAACACAGGAATAACCAGCCTTCGTGCAAGCTCCTCTAATTATGGACCATCGAAACCTACCAGAAGTAAATTGGAGGCACTAAGTTGGCTACTGACATTTTAGTAGGTTATTTCTAGGCAAGCAGAGTAATTCGGCAACACTAGGTCACTTTGTACCAAGCTATCAGATCTAATTAACAAGAATTATCAGACGAATTATCTTCAAAGCCTGGATTGTCCAAACAAGAGTTGTCAGACGAGTATATCAAAAACTGTTTATACTCCTAACTTGCAGAACTTGTGGAATGAAATTTTAACAGTTTCCTAATTAGCTGCACATATATGCTTTCACATCCAATGCACAATCATTCACAAAATCACATCCCAGAACTATCTGTACACAAGATGCATAAAAAGCAGTCTAGTGAATCGTGAGGACATTAAAAATCAGTCCAAGTGGAGTACACACTAGCTCAGCGCACATGCAACAGTAACTCAATCGAGTGAGAGCTATGCTCAGCTGTGAGCTTATCAATCCATTAACAAAGAGACAAAATTTGTTTTCAAGCTTTCTCGGTTTTCAATAAGTAGGACAAATCCAAGGTTTGTCTATCGAATTCATCAATTCAGTTTGATTTCTCCCAATCAAATACGTGAATCGTCCATGGCGAATTTACTAACACTAGTTAAAATTACTGTTTAGTTTCCAAGCATGGAACTGAAGAGGGCTTATCGCGGACGGAAACAGGCGATGGCCCACCACGGTGCGGACCCCAACAGGCTCACTTTTTAATGTGCGTTAGGAATAAAACTGTTAATTGATACCCTGACACCCTCTGCCTAGTGTGTTAACATGAGAGTACAGAGAGCGCCGACACTGCAAAATGGTGCGACGTAATAATCCAATCATACTTCACGCGGCGGGAGGACACATTGGGAGTCGGAAGACGATACAGACAGGACGCTGTTACCCCAGCCTGGAGACTTGCAGAACACACGACAGCTTTTAGACTGGCCTCAGGACCTTAGGTTCCCAATGAACCAAACAATTCACCTCGAAGTTTGTGAGTCACTTGCCGAAGTCTTTCTTCGACAGGATTATATCAGGTTCTGTGACTGAAGCTTCGACTAGCGAGGACAATGGCATAGGAGACAGATTTCCTTACTTTGCCACAAACATTTCCCCCTCCTGAGAAATTCAAGTTATAATTTATTCTCTGTTACGGTCAACAGAGATTACTCGAGACCAAGACAAGGGAACTGTACCAAGCTAAGACATGACAAAGACAAAGACAATCTACATGTTTCGGGGCACTACCCCTTCATCAGGACTACACAAAAACGACGAAAAAACGAAAACAACGAAAACAGAAGAAAAAGACTTAGTTTCAGTAGATGTGGCGCATAGGCTGGAAAAAAGAGTCATTTTCCTGCTGTCCAGCCTATGCGCCACATCTACTGAAGCTAAGTCNNNNTCTTTGTCATGTCTTAGCTTGGTACAGTTCCCTTGTTTTAAATTTAAGAAAGATTTTACTCCAAGCGGCAGTCACCTGTTTTTCTTGCACGAGACCAAGACCTGAAACAAATATGTCCGACATTGCCTATATCCGTTTTTCCATAGAGAGCGCGAGCCACAGATAATACATCCTGCCTGCTCCAAGATTCTGGTGAAACCAAGGCTTTTGGGGGGGAGACTATATTTAAAACAAGGTACTATATAATCTACATATTCTGTCAACCTCACTTGTGTTGCTGTCGTTCTACGCGAATGCATGAAATTTGACCACTCCTTGCCCCCGTGTCAGGATGCTGAGAGTGCCCGCAGCATTTTGGAAATGCAGCGGCAACTACATCGTGGCACTGTCACCACAAGAGACCAGCTAGACCCAGACTAGATGGGTCCACCAGCCGCAAAGTGGGTTAGCGGCTGGACATGAATACAAGTCCAGGTGCTGGAGTTCGGCCAGCTGCAGATGAATGTGACAGACAGTCATTAGCGGGTTCCTGTCGGAACTGCGGGCGAAATTTGACACCCTGAACCACGACGATAGGTTCCCCGAAACCGAGGCCGCGCAGAAGATCTTACATGTCTTCTGTCGGGGGTTGACACCCCACTGCCTCATCTGGTGCTGCACCTGCAGAGCGCTTTGTGCCTGGGACGGCGCGACAATGTCTGCCTGAGCTGCTCGGATACGTGCAGAAGCCATCCTGCTCGGTGCCAGCCCCAGCCAGGTCACAGGCCAACGTGGAAGAGGGGCAGGGAAAAGTAATACCCCGAGACTGACTATGGCATGCTGGCTACACAGGTAGCAGAAAAACTGAAGTTACGAGACAGTGGGCCTAATGACTAAAGCAGGAGGCACAGGCGCCCTCGTTTTAAATGTAGGCAGAATGATCATTTCAGAGATAGTGCAGTATACCTCCCACGCTGACAAAAGGAGGACGACCAACCCAGTCACCAGAACCCAGGACCAGACAGTCACCAGAACCCAGGACCAGACAGGCACCAGAACCCAGGACCAGACAGTCACCAGAACTCAGGACCAGACAGTCACCAGAACCCAGGACCAGACAGTCACCAGAACCCAGATCCAGACAGCCACCAGAACCCAGGACCAGACAGTCACCAGAACCCAGGACCAGACAGTCACCAGAACCCAGGACCAGATAGCCACCAGAACCCAGGACCAGACAGTCACCAGAACCCAGGACCAGACAGTCACCAGAACCCAGGAACAGACAGTCACCAGAACCCAGGACCAGACAGTCACCAGAACCCAGATCCAGACAGACACCAGAACCCAGGACCAGACAGTCACCAGAACCCAGGACCAGACAGTCACCAGAACCCAGGACCAGACAGCCACCAGAACCCAGGACCAGACAGTCACCAGAACCCAGGACCAGACAGCCACCAGAACCCAGGACCAGACAGTCACCAACAATGAGCCTTTAAACTTACGCCAGTTGCCGTGGACGACGATCGGCAGCTGTGAAGGTCAGGGACCAGGGAATGGCTTGACGACTTCAGGAGGCAATCTACAGTCTGGAGCCAGCATCTAGGGCTAAGCCTGTCCGGGTAAAAAGTCCTATAGAGGTAACGATTGCATGTGGGCAGGTACTGGAACTGAGCCCCATCCATTCCAGACATGGCCCAGTATCATGTGTCCCGAGAAACTAAGTGAGCATGTGTCTGTCCCACTGAGGATAATGTTTTACAGTGCTCACTTTTTGCTAAAAATGAATTACACAAAAAATGTCCACTTGGACAGTCAGGTAATTTTGGAAGATTTACATCATATGTCGAGTGTCTGTGACGAGACGATGGAAGCCCTAGTGCTTCTGCAATGCTTAGTGTCAGCTAGATGTCCCTTGAACCTCTCACTGAGTGTGCGTTCTGTCTCCCCAACATAGAGGATGGTGCATGAGATGGTGTAAATGATCTTCCCACCGGCGCAGGCAACAAGATGGGTGATAATAACGGTGGTGTGCGGTGTGTGTAGAGTTGTGGTAGAGTAAAGATGTGGGCAGACGTCTATGTTTCTGTCACGTGGTGCACTAGAGATTTGTCCCACAAACACAGACTTTGGCTCTTCTCTGCAGTTCAAGTATCCCCCTTCTTTCACTTCCTTCATCTCCCACCACCTCTATTTCCTCTCCCATCTGCCTGTGGGTATGGCTGAAGAAACAGCCCAAGCGCGTGATTCTACAGCTGTACACATACACACATCTGTGCGTGCCATGTATTTGTGTGCCTGTGTTTGTATATGCTTAGTTATTTTTTTTTGGTTCTATAAAGCCCTTCCTTAAATGGGGGATTAACCTTTACCCTTTCAGTGAAACTCCCTGAAAAAAATACGCAATCTGCTGGCTATTTTCAAAGAACAAGTATTGCGCACTCCATACATTCGTTTTAAACAGTACTATCTTTTATATCTAAGCTGTCTTATCTATGCTATGTTATCTATACAATCTGTTATATAGTAATAGTATCCATACTTTCTCTATATATGTATATATGTCGTGTATCTGTAGTAACAATACTGTGTATACTCTTTATCTTTAAATGTGAAATCTTTGAAAATGTGCTCCGTTTAACAAAGCAGATAAAATACCAGCAAATCAGTATTGCAATACTTAAAAGAAACAACCCATATCTAAATTATTTACTGTTTAATTACCCATGTGCGAGAGCAGCGCTGTTAGTTTTAAGAAAATAAATTATTCAATATCCGTTTACTACCCGAATACTTTAAAACCAAACGTGTCAGAAGCTGTTTCCTGATAGTATAATTGTGAATGTTTTTAAGCGTCGTGCCTGATAGATCACTTTTATTTCACACACCAGTATAAACTTCAGTATACATATCTCCTGCACGACTGCTTCCAGGGTTGTCTGGCATTACACGTGTAGTGTCTGTCACGCTGTCGTGTTCGTCCAACAAACACAGGCCTTCGCTGGGCGTCACATCAGGCTTTTTTCTTTAGTTCTTTTATCCCCTTCTTTCACTCTCTCTCCCACCACTCCCATGTTCTCTCCCATCCGCGCGTGCGTGTGGATGGAGGAAGTGGGAGGCGTATTTCTGCAGATCTGCAGATACACACAAGGGCGCGTGCACGTGTATTCGTGTCCCAGTTTGTATATGCTTGAAATTATAAGATTATGTTTAATTTGAAAAGTTTTCCGCCTTCGTCTTACGCCTCACAATTTTAAGGTAAGTCTCTGAACAAAAATACCAATGTGCTGGCTATTTGCAAAGAAAATAACATGAACAAATACTGTGCACTGCATACAAAAGAAGTCAAACAAGGTTTAACGTACGCAAACATTGAAATCCTGTGCCTTCACTAGGGCAAAACGTTCATCACTGGTACTCTGGTAGTTCTTTCTTCTCGCCCTTACATTTCGAAACGTGCCCTTTAGTCATATTTACCGGTTTTAAAAGCTTTTTTCGTCGGTTTTATCATTGTAAACACTAAGCCATCGATCATCCTCAGTCAACTAAAGTTAATTATAAAAAGCAAAACTACCTGTGTACCATGGTACATGTGGACATATCCAATACCTTGTCGTATGATATGTGCACGTAAATGCTGTTTAACGATATTTTTTTTAAATCCGTGCGTCTTCCCGAAAATAGCCGTTGCGGAGTTTTAAGCCTCGGTCGTTCCCTATTTAAGGTATCCCTTAGTTAAAACAGACGTTGACCAACCGAGTGGATTCTATGGATAACACGAGCATTTCGACGTCAGAAGAGATGACTGGAGTGACGACTGATCATAATGATGACGAAATTATGATCTTCAAAGATTTAAGTGCTGAAACTAGAAACATTATAGAAAAAGTGTGTATTGCAAGTCTCCTGTTGCCGGCATGTTTAGTAGGAATTCCAGGAAATATCATTAACTGTGTGGTGTTCTGGCGACAGGGACTTCACGACCGCATGAATCTCTGTCTTTTCTCTCTGGCCCTCGTGGACTGTCTGCACTTGGTGTGCACCTTCACAATATTTCCCGTGTGTTTAATCATACGTTTTTTCAATGAAACTTTAGGAGAAGAATACTACTTAAAAACAATCTCTGCACTAAATGGTCTCCTAAACGGCTGTCGTTCTTCCTCCAGTTTCATCGGTGTGGTCATCGCGGTAGAGAGGTGCGTGTGTGTTGTTCTTCCATTCCGTGCTTCAACCTTCGTTCGAACCAAAACTATGGCGACACTGATTACCGGAAATTTTGTGCTGTTCCAGACGCTTTATATTATATACCCGCTGTCAGTAGAAGCTAGGTGGGAGAAAACAAAGCAAAGCGAGCAATGGCACTTAGTCGTAACGCAATTTGGCAAGGACAATGATTTATTTGTCAGAATGATAGGACCTACAGTTAACATTGCAGTGCCCATTGCTTTTTTCCTCATCCTGGTAGTCATGACAACGATCACGGTGGTCAAACTGAAAGTAGCCATGACGTGGCGACAAAAGATGACAGACAACAGACACAGCCATCAGACGGCCTTGACCTCCATGCTGCTTGTCGTCTCCATTATACACATCGTGACAATGACTCCCTTTGTTGCCTGGCAACTTACCTATGTTTTCTATTCAGGTCTCTACAACACTTCCTACAACATATATATGACATGTAAATTGATAATTTATTCAATTCCCCCGATCAACAGCTCTGTCCATATTTTCATTTACTATTTCCGTTCCTCTCGATTTCGTTTGGTGTTCAGCAGTATGTTCTGTCACGCCAGAAGCCAGTCGTCTTCAACCAACACGGTTGCAAGTGTCGTGTGATGAAACAGAACTTTAACAGCAGGAAATATTCAGTTCACTCTCTTCTCTGATTGTCTTGCTCCGTGTTGTTCAGAAATATCAAACACTCATCTGTCGAACCCATGAAGAAGATCCCCTCAAAGCGGACCTGCACGATAGATTTCCGGTCAGCAAAGCGTCACGAGGCAATGAATGACCGCACCGTCGGGTTTGTTTCCCAGAAAACGTTGATTTGAGATGACTTTAATTTATACGTGTCTTTTTTTCCTGTCTCTATAAACACACGGGATCCCTACCAACACATGGGATCTCTTTTGCCTTCCGAAGGACTGTGGCATTGTTCGAGATAAGACTGACAAGTGACTGCTGCTTGGAGTGGGAAATATTGATTATGGTATCAACAGACAGACTGGGCCAAGCCAGATAATTAACAAACAACAAACGAGGATCGAGCGCTTAAATTATAAATACAACAAGAAGTACTTGAAACGCTCAAAGTAACCTTATGCAGACGCATGCGATCAAGGGAGCTTACCGTACCAAAACACGTAGCAAAGAGAGGGCCGAAAGAAAGGAATCGGGCAGATCCTCTGAAAAAGATCTGCCATCCCTTTCTTTATAACGACGCTAGTCTTCACACAGTTAACCCTTGATACACAACGTGTGCATTCAGAGGATCCCTAGTGAGCGTAATCAGCCCGCTCACTAAGCTAATGCTGACAACTAGGATCCAAGACGAACACAACGTAGGACAATTACATGGAATCCTCAATTTGCAAATTATAACTAATAAACAACAAAAGAGGATAAGATATACAAAAACATTTCAGAAGCTACCCCGTCTTCGGAACAAAAACCAACAGAAAAGCAAAGACACGTTCGTTATAAGCATGACGTGTACTTTTTGTCAAATTCGTTAATTTTTTAAAGGTGGTGTTCGGTGCGCAATGCGTTGCTGTGAAAGGTGGTGGGAACAACAAGGGAAGCGGAATGGCCAAGTGGCTAGACTGCTGGCCTCCTAACCCGAAGGTGTTGGTTCGATACTCGAGGTAGGCATCGCTTTCTCGATGCTGGCCAAACTAGAATTTTAATAGAACCTATTTCGTTACACCTGCCCCCCACAAAAAATTATAATTTGCTGTCCCTCCACAGTATAGTCTGTATTCAGTTATGCAGTGCCCATAGACTCTAGATCCACCAAAAAATAAGTCTGCAGTGCGCATTGTAGCATTTACGCTGCTAAGAGAACCCAACGGTTATCCAAACTAGTTATTTGTAGAATACTTACGGTTATCTCTTGTGATCGTCGATCGATTGTATTGTGTATTAAGACGTCGACGTGACGTCATTTTCTGAGTGGTTTTAGCACGTTGTACCGAAGACAAACGGATTATCTTCGGAAAGGATACGGTTTTCCTTGTGTTCACCGATCTGAATTATCGGTACGGTAGAATTTATAATCCGGTAAATAACGTGTGCGCGTAGACACGTCGCTGGGAGGAATATATGAGAGTGCGAGTGATTGTTCTACATATGTCAGGAGATGTATATTGGAGCAAAAGCTAACCCTAATTGATAGTACCCCCAAAGTCAACTTTGGCAGTTGATCTAAAGTACAGATGTTTCCGAGTATTGTTGAGGGTTTTGTGATCCGTCATATGCCTAGTTAAATGGTGGATATATTTTCTGTTCTGCTGGTATGAAGACCAGGATGTGAAAGTTGTAGGAGTGTAGAGCAGGGAGAGTTAGTGTTGGATGATTGGGTTTTGATCTGGAATAGGATGACTGAATTTTTTATTGTTTGAGGTAGCTGTGTGAACTCGTGAGGAATTAGTGTAAACTAGATTGAAAGTGAACTTTTCTGCAGGGCTGGGGTGTAACGAAGTAATTTGAGTACTTTGTAAAGTAACGAAGTACTTTTGCAAGTCTCTACTTTAACTTTTACTTTCGTTACTTTTTTCGTAATTTTTTTTTACTTTGTAACGAAGTAGTTTCTGAAAACTATGCAAAAAAAGTAAAAAGTACTTGGTAGATAAATTCGAAAAAAATATCTTGCACGTGCTGTCCACCATCTTTGTAGAGGGTAGAGGGTTGGCTAGCGGTATTGTATGTGTAGAGAGTCGGCTAGCGGTATTGTATGTGTAGAGGGTTGACTAGCGGCATTGTATGTGTAGAGGGTTGACTAGCGGTATTGTATGTGTAGAGAGTCGGCTAGCGGTATTGTATGTGTAGAGAGTCGGCTAGCGGTATTGTATGTGTAGAGAGTTTGCTAGCGGTATTGTATGTGTAGAGGGTTGGCTAGCGGTATTGTATGTGTAGAGAGTTGGCTAGCGGCATTGTATGTGTAGAGGGTTGGCTAGCGGTATTGTATGTGTAGAGGGTTGGCTAGCGGTATTGTATGTGTAGAGAGTCGGCTAGCGGTATTGTATGTGTAGAGAGTTCGCTAGCGGTATTGTACGTGTAGAGGGTTGACTAGCGGTATTGTATGTGTAGAGGGTTGGCTAGCGGTATTGTACGTGTAGAGAGTTGGCTAGGGGTATTGTACGTGTAGAGGGTTGGCTAGCGGTATTGTACGTGTAGAGGGTTGGCTAGCGGTAGATTCACAAGTTCAACTAATATTAGGAATTAACATTCACTATCATTATTATTCTTTGGGAATGTGCAGACATTTTCCTGTGATTAAATGGAAATGTTAGAATATTTAACACATAGTCTGTGTATCTCGGACTGGTCGACTGTATGTGAAGTGGAGAAAAAGTGATGTGATAGTTATTTTGTGTCTTCACTTACAGTTGATGTTTTGTTGTGGAGTTGGGGAATTAAAAGAACCACTCTGTTAACCTTACATCCAACACACCTAATAATACACAAGAAAACGTCTCCTCGCAACAAACTATATTCTTAAAGAGGAATTAAAGTGGAACATCATCTCGTGAGCAGTAGGGACAGACACAGACGCTCTTGTAAGATTGTGAGGGAAGTACATTGCTTGGTGTTAATTACATGACTTAAGAAGTTTAGAGGACGTGGCAGGCGATGCAAGTTGTCGTGTTTAAATTGGAAACGTAAATATACGTAAAGACCAGAAAGATAAAGTAAGCCCATATTATGGACAGAGGTCAGTTTCACTATGTACATATCCTGATTAAAGCTCCCCCGCCCCCAG
>SMGT01011196.1:7628-36300 GCA_004794575.1 Lanistes nyassanus
GGGGGGGGGGGGGGGGGGGGAGAAATGTATACACACATGTATATGTAGGTGCTGTGTTCATCATGTTGTAGCTTTAGACTGCTGGTATGAGCAATTTCAGTTCCAGATAAGCCATATGAAGTGACAGGGTGGGGTGGGTGTTAGCTGCTTAACGTCCTGCCGCAGGTTCCTATCAGGACGATGCTGCTTAGACAAAGTTTACATCCTGCTACACGTGGGACTGGTGTCCCAACGTGGGCTACAGTCCCACCCAGTTACATACAGACACCGGGCCAACCAGTCCTAGTACTGTTCCCTATAGTGCTAGACATATGGCAGGGCAGCTACTAGATTCCCAATTTTTAAGTCTTAGGGATGATTCGGCCGGGATAGGAACCACCAGCCTCCTGCCTCAGAAGTGGACGCTTTAACCTCTAGACCACCGAGGTGGTTATAAAGTGAAATAGCATTTGCATTAAACTAAGAAGAGGATTAAACTTTTTGCTGACATTGATTTGCTTTGACTTGTTCGAGCAAAGGTCTTAAAATTCTACCTCTTGGACAGACCGGTACTTTGCATCAGGAAGATGATGACTTTCTTTTGCTTTCCTCTTGCAGCCTCTTGCAGCGCATGGTTGCTGGCATGACATTTGTTGCCTTAGCATTTTGTCTGGCTGGGCTGGTGCAGATCAAGATTGATGTGAGTGACTGCATGTAATGCAACATTACTGGTGTTAGTGATGCCATGTGACACACCAGTGTTGTCATTAGTGCTGATGTGGTTACATGTAATCCATCAACATTTATGTCAGTGATAAGTATGTAGTGGATCAGTATGAGCCCAAAAAGTGCTGAATGTAATGAAATACATATACAGAAATCACTCTTAAAATTAAAGGATGCACAGCTGCAACTAGCTGTACTGGGGTTTGGGGCTTTCGCATACTAGTAATACTTGGTAGGCAAACTATACTTTTTTGAAAAGCAGAGAATGTAGAATATCAAGAAAAGCCCCAAAAGACTGTGCCTTGAATGTGGATGGATATATTTCACAAAATGTATCCAACAAGATGTGTACCGAAATAATCCATGTTCTCCTCCACAGTATTTGAAAATGTATGGTAACCGGTGGAAATGCCAAAATCATCTGAAAACTGCAAAAACATCTAGAAACACTATACAACTAGCAACAGAAATTTATTTCCATGGTCTGTTATGGTATGCTTTCACGACTAATTCTTTCGGCAACAGACTCCTTGATGGTGCCACTCTGTCATCTACTTGTCAAGCTTACTCTCCGTCATTTTCCACCACAAATCTCGTTTCAAAATTGCAGATGACAGTATGGCATGAAAGAAAGGAAGTCAGTAAATAGAAACAAGGCTATTTTCCAAAGTGTGGCAATGATGCCCGAAAGATTTCCAACCTGATATAAACAGATGAATTTTCAAGTTTGCTTTTTTGGTTGGGTGTTGTCAAGTTAGATAAATTTTAAGATGTGTAATTTATTGTTACTTTCAATTTATTAACAGTCAAGGATGTAGCTTACTTTCTGTGCTGAATTTTTAGATGTTTTATTCATGTATATCAGCCAATATTACATATCCTTTTCGAGAAAAGATGTCAGTCATTATTGGTGACATTCAGCATGTGTCTGCTGCAACAGGCCACGAACGACGCCCCCTTGTCAGGAAAAACTGGATACACGATTCTCAATGCAGCTGACTGTAGCGTCCGTCTTCATGGGACCCCCTCACCATTCTTTGCAGGCACCATACAGCCCTTTCAGGTAATCGTCCAACACTGAGGCAATGATGCACCCAAGAATGATATCCCAATCATGTCAGTGATGTGAATGAAACTATGTTTGGTATATGGCTGACAGATTTCACAAACATCTATGGGATGTGTGGGAAGTTCTTGAATTAGTATTGAGACATACTGAGAACTTTTGAACACTCGTGTTCTTTTTAGTCTAAAAACACTGGTTGTATATTAAAGTCGTCCGAGTCAGAAATAACAATACTAGCACAAAGCAGTTATGTAGATTGTACATGATGTATCACTCAGCACAATTCAGGCAGATTCGCTTTATTTTGAATGTGGTACTGCCATGCCTTTCATAAACTGGATCTTTTCATGGATTTATAGACTAAATTGGCCTTTCAACAAAATTTCTGTAGTTGACTGCAATTAGTAACCACAAGACCTAGCTCTGTAGCAGTGGGAAAAAAACTGCCTGTAAATTCTGCTTCTTAAAATCATAGATGATTCGCATCTTCTCCCTTCACCTGGTGTTGGTTTTGTTTGATGTTATCCTAATATCATCCTAATGTCATCCTCATATCATTGTGGTATTATTTTGAAAGCTTGCTCTATCCTCATGGAAAACAAATGTTCTGAGTACATGGATTTTCTGCCCATGGTCATAGGCATCATCTTACCAGATCACCAGTTCTGATCCGAAGAAGATTGCACTAAACTGTGAGGGTCAGACACAGTCTACAGTAACAGTCAACATGGAACCAAACAAGGCTTGGCGCTTGATAGTGACGGGGACCAATGATTCCTTGTCTTTAGAAAAGGTTAGGCTTGGGCTGTGAGTCTGAAGGAATGATCTATAATTCTTATGCTTTAGATTTAGAGGGATTTTTTACCATTTCTATGATAGTTATGACTGGTTTGTTTATATGTTTATTTTATCTATAAATTTTATTTTTGACCTGTAAATATTCCATGTTTGTTCTTTCTTGGAAGTTAATTTTCTAGGTTAGTTTTAAAATGTTTTGTGCATGAATCTAGATTTGATGTTTTCATGGAACTTTGCGCATGTGGGAAAAAATGTAACATTACAAAAGCTTGTTTTTGTATAAGACATAAGAGTTGTTCTTATTTTCTGGGAAGTGTAATGAGAGGATTGCTCTTTTTCAAACTTCAAATGAAAGGTAACCAAATTGGTTTCAGTTTGCAGACAGGAGACTAAAGAGTTCAGATGGGCAAGCACTGGTAAGGTAGGCAGTCAAAACCCATCTTTTTGGTGTGTGATTAAAATTTGGGGGGATTCAGGGTCAGTGGGTTATTGCAGTGTTTTCTTATGACTTTGTGTGGTATCTGTGTGTATGCATCCATGTGTGTGCCTGTGTGTGCAGCTGTGTTGCTCTTGGAATGAATTTGAGTATTGAGGAGGAATGGGCTTATAAAGGTGGTTTTGCAGGCTTCTTGTGTGTGTGTGTGTGTGTTTGTGCTCATGCACATGCGTGCACACAGTTAATAAAACAATGAATGACAACAAAAGGAAATGTTGCAACTGCTATGACCAATATGGCTAAGATAACATTTTCCACAAAAAAAGGTGAACCAAAGCTCAATGGTTAGACTGCAGTGCTGCTTGTTTCAACAGTGTTGTAGACTTCTCGCACCTCAGCCAGCACTGGAATGATGTTCACCTTGCACCAAGCAGGGCTTCATCAGGCAAGGTTTTTAGCTTCAACATCTCTGCCAGCAATGCCACAGACTTCAAGGAGCTGGATCCAGGAAAGTATGTTTCAGACAGCACTGAGGAGGGGGAGAGAAAGAGGGAGAGGGGAGGGAGAGATATAAAAAGATAGGGGAGGAAAATTCAAATGTATTTTGTGCATTCACAGAAGCAATCTCTTCTGATTGATATTATTTACCCCATTCACCCTGACATGACAGCCCAGTCCTGATCATGTTTTCCATCAATTTAATTACTGTGTTCAGCTACCATGTAGCTGTTCCAACTTTGCAAGACAACGGCCAGATCAGCTGGATCAGGTTTGGACAGCCATTTGCTCTAGGCAGCGGAGGAGTCTACACAGTGGTTCTTCTTGATGCATCTTCTGGAGAGTCTGGCAATGTTAGTGTGTACCTACTTAGTTAATATGTGTGTCATAATAAGTCACAGAATTAAGAGAACTAGATCTGATATAAAATAACAGTTGTTTGGCAGATGTGAAGCATGTCTTGCGTAGATCACAAAAAATTTCTGTGGACTGATCACTGCCAGAAATCATGTATTAGCAGCAGTCTGTGAAAATCTGCTAAAGAGAAACTATGTGCAGATTTTGAGTACAAGGATAGAGTGAAAATGAAGATGACATTTTTAACTTGCTTCCAATAGGTGAGTGTGGCGGTATACACAACCATCCAAGAGAACACTTTGTCCATGTTTTACATGGTACCTCAGTATGTTATCATCACCATTGGAGAAATTCTGTTCTCCATCTCTGGCCTTGGCTTTGCATATACACAGGTACCATATTTTTTCTGAGGTCTTGTCTGTTTGGTATTAAATCAATGGTGAACAAAACAATAGGAATTGCTGTAAGGCATGATCTCTGCTGTTACCACTTACGCCTGACACTTTGTGTTTTCACTCTGCAACTGGCAGCAGTTTTGTGGAGGATATTAATATATTTCTCTTATTGCATACCAGATTCTTACAAATATGTACAAAAGGACCGCCTTTTCAGAACTGAGTGAACACATGTCACTGTAGTTTCTGTTTTTTTTTATGAGTAGTTGCACTACTTCTATTTGTGCACTGTATTTAGTAGTTGTGATGGACCTAGCAGATGAGGCCATTAGGCCATACTTATTAGCAAAGAAGAACAGAATACCATTGAACTTTAGAAGCTGGTGAAACTCCCAGCTTTTGACTGCAGCGTGTGCATGGATGTCTTGTGCTTGTGACAGGCCCCCGAGTCCATGCGGTCAGTGGTACAGGCAGCCTGGTTGCTGACGACTGCTTTTGGTGACCTCATTGTGGTTTTGGTGGCAGAAGTCAGGCTCTTGCCAAACCAGGTAGATGGTTGCAACATCTTTTGTGATCTCGGTTTCAGCGTGCTTGGTGAAGCAGGTGTTGAAGTACATGCATGGGCACGCTTGAACGAAGTGTTTTCATCTGTCCTGTCTTTTCTGTGAAACATTCCAGGGAAGTTTTAGTTTTGGTTGTGGATATTTTTTTTCAGGAAACATTCCTCTGAAGTGATTTTTTTTTATTGCATGCATATAACCAGAGATGTTTATGAACACACATGGTTTGGTTACTTCTAGAGTCAGTACATATTTACCGATACATGTGTATTTATTGGATAAAGTTTTGTTATTGTTGACTGACATCCGAGTGCTTTCTGTTTGGTATTCTTCACAGTAGTGGGTAGGAAGATAATTTCTATTGTTTTGTTTGGAGCCCAGTTAATTTTTGTCATGTTGGGTCGTGGGGTGGTGTTAGGCATGATTTCATTCCAGAATTATCTTAATACCTTTTCGTTTCTGATTTAATTCCATGATGTTCCATTTTGTTCTTGTTGACAGATGTCCGAGTTCTTTTTGTTTGCTGGACTTATGATGGTGGATTTGGTGCTTTTTGCCATCATGGCTGCTTTCTACAAGCCAGTCAAAACTGATGACGTCATCGCCGCTGATGGAACTGCTGATCACACTGGCTTGATAAACTCTTCAGCTCATGAAGACATGCCTCTTAAAGATAAAGACTGATATTTAGTATTGATGGAATGCCACTTATTTATCATCTGTGAGTGTGAGAATGCATGCACAAGGCAACCATGTTATTTCGTGTCTTCCAGAAATGCTAAAGTTGATGCCACACAGACCCAGACGTCCATCTGTTGTTTTATTGGTGCAGCAGCATGCTTTGCTTTGTGACATGACTTGAGGAGCCATGCTCGATGCCCTCCCACTGACCAGTGAGCAAACCACTGTCTCAGCTTAGATAGGGTGCTTGATGGTGCACTGTAACACAATGGTTTCTCGACACCCCTCCAGCAACTTTCTACCAAGTGCTGGACAGTTTGAGTGGGTCCTAGGTGGTCAAGTGGTCTGAAAGTCAAGCAAAGACAGTTGCTGTGCATAATGTTTTGAAGTTTGCTATATGGCATCACACTTCTTGCTGGGGTTGATGGGTGCTTTACAGCCAAGTGGCATCACTTTAAGCATATTCTTGGGATAAATACGTTACAGGTGATGTGTTTCCAAGGCATGTAGTGCATTTTAGTGGCGGAAAAATTGTTGCATATTTTGAGAGCTTATTCTTTTTAAGAATGTATGTTTTATGATTCATCTAAGTATTTATTAAATTAACTTAACAATGTGAATTTTATTCTTTTAAAGGGAATTCGGGTGGTGTGGTTGGTTTTTGTTAGCATCCCGCTGCAAATGAGGAGCATATCAGGACATTGCTGCTTGAGACAAGTTATGTGCTGTCAGACTGGGACTGCTGTCCCAAAACAGGCTTCAGTCTCACCTAGTCACATTATACTGACATCAGGCCAACCAGTCCTAGTACTGTTCCCTATGGTGCCAATTGGCAATTTTTTAAGTCTTTAGTATGATTCGACTGGGGTGCGAACCACCAACCTCCTGCTTCGGAGGTGGACGCCTTAACTATTAGACCACCAAGGTGGTCCTAGGGAATCAGGGTAACATGGTCCATTCAAAGAAAATTTCTTGTTTTTAAAACCATATTTACATTTGACAGATGCTGATCATTCCAGTTCTCATTGTTGTATTATTTGCATAATGATTTTAGAGGTATTTGGGTATGAAAGAAAATGTTCACTTATCTGTTGATGTGAAATATATCCCGATGGTTTATTATCTTTTGAAGCAGCCGGCCCTTGAAGCCCAGCAGTAAAAGCACAACAGGAAATAGTCACTGTTCTTTGCTTCAATTTAAGAAGTCAGTGACTATTTTTGGATATTGCATTCACAGAAATTTTTTAAATCTTTGCCTTGGAAACCAGAACTAGACACTTAATAGACATGGACAGCACAAAAGAGTGCAGGAGAGGGACAAAACAAGTCCTGAACTATGGAATTTGCATTTAGCATGCTTGAAATTGAGAAGTGTGTCTCAGTACATATGTCCATGAATGTGGATTTTACATAGGCAGAGCAACTTAGGTATAAGTAAACCAAATGAAGGATAAAAGTGCATACAGAATTGGAGGCATCTCAGAAGCTTCGTCATGATAGCAACACTGAGGCAACTTTAACATAATTTCATCAGTGTTCCTTACGCACGTTAGAATTTATCAGCGTTGGGCAATTTGCTTTCAGCCAGCTGACTCCATGTAGTCGAGCCCCATCCTCCACGCTGCAACTACTGAAGAGCTAGATCTTTTTTTCTTTTCTTTTTTTGTGGTACAAGACATAATTTATGTTTTGTGGATTTTACACCTGTTTCTCTTATAAAGTTGTTTGCTTTTGTACTTTGTGTACAAATTCTGCCTGTGCTTGTTCAGCATTTTTGATATACAAAAATGATTTTTGAGGCACAGTATATTGCATTCCCCTTTTGACTTACAATTTCTTGTGATGAAAATACACCCACAAAAAATGAAATTGTAATATCACTTGTGTGTCATTGCACACCATTTTCCACAAAATACATTATGCACAAAGTTTTTGCTATGAAGTGCAATACAACCACATCCTTTTTTATAAGAAGTCTCTGTACAGTGGCAGTACCACTATAAAAGTAAAAAGACACAAGCTGGGAAATAATTTAGCATTGTTTTCAGAGCTTCTCATAAACAATCTCATAATGGATCACTATGATTTGACTTTGTCACATTAAAGCCTGGCTGAGACAATCACATGAACATCAGTTCTGAACAGTGTTGTTTTACTGGTGTGTTTGATGACAGTGGAAAAATACAACAGTGTTCCCCATCTCTAAAGCCCACCATCCACCCTGACCCCAAGCCACATCACCCGGCCCACCATCATGGCAATCAGAATTAAAGACTGAGGGTTTTATTGGTGGGGTTTGAATTGGTTCAGTCTAATAATAAGCAGACCACACTAAAAATATTTTTGTTCATTGGTGCTAAATTCATGCCAGAATTACATTCATACATTCACTCCCTGATAGTATTCCCAACAAATCCATCAGCAGCAGCGCCAGCATCAAGCACCATTTTCTCATTTCATTACACATCTGAAATGTTTTACAGTTGTATATTTGTGCACTCATCTCGCCCATCATTTTACACACGTCAACGATTTTTTTTTTTACAGATATATGCACATGCACCTATCTCACCCATCCATCTTACATGCATATGGACAGCCCGCTGCACAAGTGCCTGAACTGACCATGCCACCTGTAATCAAGATAAACTAGATTTTGCAAAGCTTTTATATGTATCACTGGCTTACCAACATAATTTTAAAATGCAGTTGGATTGGAGAAATGTTAATATACAGTAATTCCTCTGCTGGAAATTTGAAATCACAGACTCCACCCTGCCCTGTGATTTAAAGAGCTATGTAAATACAACCCACCCCACACTTACCAATACATTGCAGACTTAGAAAGCCTGCATGTCTTTAGGATGAAACAATGTATGATGGTGCAAACATCTGACTTTGATTCAACTCAGTTTTACAGTTTACTGAAGCAGCAAGAGTAACTCCAATTTCCCAGATTGTCACACAGCTCTGAAATCTCAACCAGTCACCTATTTGCTTCTTTGGAAGCAGCCAGTGGAATTCAGCACTTCACGATGAATCAGAACTAAGCAATGATTAAGCTGACAGTGATGCAGATAGCAGCAGCTGTGAGCAGAATGACGTCAAGTGCGTAGGAGTTGCCTTCACTTGGGTCCTGTAGGGCTCCCTCCAGATCCTCTGAAAGAACTAGTTCAATTCCTACCAAAACAGGACATGAATTCATTACATATGATAAAATGTTCAAGTGAATGACAGAGTACAGATGAAGACATCTGAATAACCAGATGTACATTTGAAATTCAAACAGGCCACACTTATTGATGCAGTTTTTGAGTCGGAACACCAGCCTTATCTTGGCAGAAGGATATTTCAGACTGTGCGCATGCAGCGGAAAGGGCAACCATATTTTAAAATGACGTTCATGGGCAAAGGTGGGTCTGCAGAATAACACTACCTGTGTTTAAATGCAATAACCATAAAGTGATATGAACCAGTGGGAGCTGCAAACAAAACATGTATTTGGACATGTAAATAAAATGCAAAGGGACAAACCAAGGAATGAACAAGCGCAATTATCACAGACAACCAACTACTAAAAAAATAATTCACTATCTCTTAACAGTATGATTTTTGTTTGTTCATGAAAGCCAGTGGTGCATCCTTCTATAAGACATTTTTTGGACCGCCCTGCCATTAAAAGCAGTAAAACTTTCTCAGAGACAGATATAAAGTGTTTTAAAAAAGCATTGTGGTGGGCCACTATTTGTACAGCTAACCTCTTTGTCTCATGTCCTCCAAGGCTGCAGCCACTGAAGTGGGAGAAACTCCTCTACAGGCGTCTTTTACTGTCAAAACTTTATAACCTGCAACAGCAAAACCTTACTGTTCTTGTGCCAAAATATCTTGACTATAGTTCACCCTCTGGATCCTCAAACCATTTTCCATGCAACAGCCACTCTGGCCTATTCTGCTTCAGTAGAAATAATAATAATAATTTGTAGCAGAGAACAGTAGTTTTGTATTGAATATGCATGGAGACAGGAAGCCAGTGAAGTCAAACAAGAAGAGGGGTGATATGATCAGTTTTTTTTCTTTAGAATAAATAAAATGAAACCATCCTGACCTACTCATGCAGTTTCTGTCTCCCTACCAAAGCTACCTTCTTAGCTACGACAGCTTTCTTATCGCATCATTTTTTTTACAGCTTCCTGGTCTAATAACGCAGGTCTATACCTTTTTTTCACCCTCAGACACAACTCAATATACACATCTCCATGGAGATATCTTTCCCAGTAGAGACAAAGGATGTTGCTATTTCTTGATAAACTATTATCTCACATTGACTTACCTAATGATATGGCATCCTTTGATGTAAAATAAACACAATAATCAAGTGCCAGTCCTGTTACGACCACAAGCTGAATATCATGCTTCTTAAGAATGTTATGCAGATCTGTCTGTCGGAATCCGCCATTGTCATAAAAAGCTGAATACGAATCAACCTGATGGAGAAGTACAAACAGATTGAAAGCATTTCTTGAATAAATTAGGATTTCTTGCAAACTTCAAGCATCCTCTGTTTTCAGTCATTTAAAATACATTTCTGAGTTTAAAGAACGTGTGCAATGGGGGTTCTCTGAAGCAATCTAGGCTGGGTGCAAGTGGAGGGAAGAAAAGTATCAGAAACTGTCAGCAATACTTTTCAAATTCCTTTTTATGTCACTGTTAAGGTCTAATAGGACCACAAGAAACCTATCAAGAAGCTCAGTGACTTCTATTTCCATAAAGACCCAAACTCTAGATCTACATGATGAACAAAAACGGCAATTATTGCCAGGAATTTTATCTGATCTTCTGGAAGTCTCGTTGACATATAACATAACCATAACGACTGACGTCTAACCCCATGTCTACTAAATTTTCTGGAGCGAACCATCCATTACGGCATTAGAAGTACTCAGTTCAAGCCGTCCCTTTAATGATTTATTGATTTAAAGCTTCCAACCACAACAAAAAGTAACCAAGGGGCTGCAGAATCAAGAATAAACAGATCTATATCTAGGAATGTGAATTGGATAAATGTCACAATTAAATAGGGTAACAAAAAATGCAGTTAAGACAATGATATATCGTTATATATTACCCCGCAGTTGTCCCCTTTCCTGATCACAATATCTGTATCTCTTCTGTCCAAACGGGACGAAAATGCTGCAGATGTGGGACCGGATGTGAAATTTTGCACGCAGTGGTCGGGCCACAGGGTCTGAGTGACGTTACGTCGTTTGCTTTCCGCAGTGCTGTTGCAGTCCACAGCATGTAGGTAGGAATCCGAAACCTGCATTCCTCGACACAGTTCCCCTGTAAACAAGACAGAACCTTCTTCAACAAACAGCGATCTCAGACTCCCCTTTAGTTGTTATTTGCTCTTATTCCAGAATTAAAATAAACAGTCAAGTCCTATCCTTTCTCACTAAAAATTCCTGCACAAGCCTTAAAATATCTTGTATACTGAATATTCTTCTCGTCTGCTATGTCTTATTCCAAAGCAATCCGCATGCTTTATACATATTTACCCTGACACAGTACACGAATATTTTAACAGTTTTCCAAAGTATCTGGCGATACACAAAAGGAGATAAATGAAGAGATGTTTTAACCATCCAATGCCAGGCACCATGCAGTCTTTCTTTACGGACAATGCTCAATGACAAACTGCAGATAATCGGTGCGGCTAGCTCAATCAAAAGGTGACAGCTGGTTGCCTTTAGCACAGCGTCTAGTCGCAAACTATAGATGCACATCTGGTGGTGTTGTTTATTGAGACAAGATAACGTGAGGCAGACTGAGGCCACGACACTACTGAGACTGGTGTCGCGAACCACCTCGGAAGCGAACGCTTTATAACTTTTAGACCACCGAGGCGGTTTGACCTCAAAAAGTGACAACATAATTATAATGATAGTGCTCATTATCAGAGGGCTTACAGGACTTATTTGTATATATATTCCTTATGCTGAAGCTCATAGAACAATATAATACATATGCAGATACCGCCACTTGCTAAGCCGAGAAAGACTAGAAATCTTACTGCAGCAACAGTCTGGTGGTTAACTTAGTAATAAGACCACTCCCCACTCGCCACCCCCCACCCCCCGCCAGTGCGAAATCACGGCGAGGTCTCTGTGAAATAACCAACCAACCGACTTGCAAGTAGTCACCTGATTAAGCAGGATGTGCAATGCATGATGCAGGATGTACGATGTATAGTACCTATAAGTGCCGCAGTGTCTATCGCTGAGCAGCATTAAGGGACTGATGTAGATGATATGCCACCGATGGCAGTAAGCAGCGCTCACCCACCCTTATCGTTATACGTCAGGCTGACCACCGACATGCTGCTGGCGCCAGAATGCTGTGAAGCGAATGACACGTGGTCCGGGCAGTGCCAGTCCTGGCTCAGTACCACCAGGGAGAATTTGTCCCCGAAATCCTGGCGAATTCTGTTGATAACAGGAATGACCTGAAGACAAATTTATGTTTAGTTTGAATTCTTCCTAAATACTACAGGCACGCTGATTTCACGCGGTTCCACAAAGTCCACCAGCAGATACGGCAAAGATTCATCCAATTTTCATGGAGAGATTTCATGGAGAGGCTTCTCTTCGGCGAGACTGGCCAAAGTCTTCGTATGCAGAAAGGTCTAATGCAGATCAAATAAAGCTACATCGCGTTTCTTTTTAAGGTTAGGAGAAATTTTGTTTTAGCAGCCTGAACAGCGCCCCTTCTTCCACACACACTCTCTCTCCCTCTCTCCCTCTCTCTCACACATTCCCGACCCTTTCCGTAGGACAAGAGAACAAAGGAAGAATACGGAAAAAAGACGGTAAAGAAAGAAAGAAGAACCATGCCCGATTTTATTTTCAGTGGAATCATGGATTTTTCTTGGAGTGTTAGTTTACACAAGAAGAAAAATCCATGAGTCCACTGGAAAAAAATCGGGCATGGAGGAAGACATGGATTTGCCCTGGATTTCCCGCATTGTGCTGATAGGCCTACGCACCCAGTTCTCATTCAGCTCAGCTGTTTTTATTTCTATCCATAGGCACCCAGTTCAGCTGTCACCGTAGCGAGGTATGGAACCCTGTAGCGAGCTATAGTCACAGCTAACCCATGTTCCTATCTCCTCACCCGATTCGCATCTAGTCTGCCCTACCCCCAACCCTAACCCCGATTCTGAGGAAAGTTTCAAAACATATGGCCAAAAAAAATCTTGAAGGGAAAAAAGGAAGATTTCGAAAATCTGAAGGAAGATGCCAAAATCGAACACTGTATCTTCAGTGAATGGCCCAACGCTTTAACAACTCGGCTACGGACCACATCGGCAGCCTGTGTTCATTCTAGCGATCAGAAGCTGCACTGTGACGTTTCGAGTCGCGCAGCTTCTTATGGTTAAAATGAAAAGAAGCCACCGAAATACTCTGCAGCTAGATGGTTAAAGCGCTGGTTTTAGGAAGTGAATATTGGGTGTTCGAATCTCGGTTGCAAAGTTTTTCTTACTTTGATTGGGATGGGAGTTGGGTCCGGGGGTGTGGTGGGGGTTAGGGTGGGACTTGGTGGAGGTATGTTCTTTCTAGCTTTCGTCCTTTTTCAGGAGCTGTGACTGTAGCTCGCTACAGAGCGCCGTAGTTCGCTACTGTGACAGCTGAGCTGGGTGCTTATGGATAGAAATAGAAACAGCTGAGCTGTAAGAAAACCGGGGTGGAACAAGAAGCAGAAGATAAAGATGAAGAAGGGGAGGCGGAGGGTTAGTAACAGTAATGAACACAGACGTGCAGGATGCTGTCAGCAGGAATATACCTCGTCGCCGTCCTTGACCGCTAGACTGCCGCCCGGCAAGAAGCAATCCTGAACATCAATGATAAGCAGTGCAGCTCTCTCACCGCGAATCGTCTTGGCCCCCACAAGCAACGTCACCACTGCCGCCAGCATCAACATCCTGCAACAGCCATAGCAACGAACGTCTTCCGTAACGTTGTCTGTACAACGTCCCACAGGACTCGTTCATCAGGTTCTCGACATTAGACGAAAGCCAGTGACGACACTGTCAAGCCATTTATTTTATACCAAAAAGAATTAATCATCCGTTCAATTATTTTCAATTAATTCTTCGCGACGATTCACTTCATGTCAGCACCACCTGCCTAGCCTGCTTCGCCAGACAGCTGAAATAAAACGCGATGGCAGACGCTATCAACAGGTCTTTGCCCTGCAATCTCCAATTTATCGCCGCCTGAACTACTTGCGAGTGGGCAGTTTTCCTCTGCGCCGAGAAAGGATTCTCTCTTCACAGCGTTCGCTCTTCGTGTACGTAATTCCTTCAACCCGGGGCTAATTGGCAAGAAGTGGTGCAGCGGTCGAAGCATCTCGGTAACGGCACTAACCAGGAACCGATGTAACGATGGAAATAGAAGACTGTTTGTCTATGCCGGGCTGAAGAACATTCTTTTTATTATCTAATGAGTGTAGGTGTCGGGGTGGTGGGGGTCTGGTGAGTGAAATCACGCAGGGCGCATCATGTGGGGACAGGCTAACGGAGGGCGAGAGCCTAATTGTTCCGAGCATTTATTTTTAACGCAAGCGCAAACGAAGACATTCAGCCATCCCACAAACGCACTTCCTCGCCACACACACACACACCCTCCGCCAGCTACGCATCCGTTTGTTTGTAAAAAGCTTAAGAACGCACGCACAAGCATGTACATACGGGTACCTGTACTCGTTACACTCCCGATTAACTCAGTGCAGATAGAACAGCTTTCATTGACTAGTACAGTGGTCTTAGAGACAGAGTTCAATTTATTGAACATATATGTGACCAGGACTCTTTCGTTGTCAATTACGAAAGGCAAGTGGTGGTGCGGGGCAGGAGAGGGGGGAAGATGTCGAAGCTGTGGCATCGACAAGCACCAGAGATGTGTACAACCATCATAATAAGCAAGCTTGTGTTTAAGACGCTGAGCAAACATATAAGCGATCGTTCCAACAAACGAAACAATCAGGTGGGTGGCCTGAAAACCTCATAAAAACGTGTTCTATAAGCAAACGTCAAGTGACGTGTTTTGCTGATAAACCTCAGGACGTATATAGTTTATTTTTCCTGGTCGCCGTGGTTGCGCAGAGAAGTAAACTCAAGATACATGTGCCCAGACTACGGTGGCTGCACTCTCGCAAATGCCCTCACACGGCTGCGTGCGCACTTCAGAAAGCCTTACATACTGTACCTACACACAGGTTTTACCAGCCTTCGTCTCCTGAACCGTGTAGGTGCGCAGGCAAACTAAGGTCAGTCTCACATGATAGGGCCTGATCTTAACGGCTGCTGGGATCAAGTAAATATCGTGTTCGAGTGAGCAGGCTACAATTCCTGGCAGGTTGCCCGACAGCGTAAGAAAATATTTTCATATTTTTCAATATTTTCGAAGTTTATTCTAGGAGAGGCCCTCAGTTTATAAAAAAAAGTAAAATTTTCCCGACAAGACGCGAGACAAGTGAGTTAATGGCAAGAGCTGCACGGTTTGACTAAACGGAACTCATTCAATCGTTTGATCAAATCTTCTGCAACAAACATTTCCATCCAGTTTTGATCGACACTTCCCGCCCGGACTTCTAATTTCCAAGCTTGCAGCATATTTGCATATATATATTATTATTATTAATATATATTCCCCCTTCCCGCGAGATTTAATCGTTTTGAATTGAAAGCATCACAATACTTTCAAGACGGCTGTGCCAGTTCGCTACCGCCGTATTCACGCGACTTACAGGTGTGAGCACAACACTGGCCATGCTATTTCTGCTCCTTATCGCCTGTTTATCATTTACCAGCTGCTAAACGGAAGCACGCTGCATGCGGTCGCTGGCCTCGTTCTTCTAATGCGCATGCACAGCTCTGAGGAATAAAATACCGTTAAGGCCCCCCCCCCCACCTTTTTTTTGACGCGTTAGACAAATTAGACACTGCGCAGTACGGTTAACTGCCGCGTCCTGTTGAAATAAAACGACCGTCAGAAATTGCCGTGCAAGTCAACAATCTTAACAGGTCAAAAGACCACGGAAGAGGTGAATTCGTTCCGAAATCTCGCATTTTAGTATGGCATAATTCTAGCAGATGACCCGTGCTGCTGCTGACGGCGGCAAAGAGAAATTTTCAACTCTGCCGTTGTCCTTCTGCTTGTCTTGTTGGGCGTGCACTGGTTAAACCCCCTCCAAGCCAATTTCGTCTTCTAGTCAAACCAGTGATGGATCATATTCCACCCGAAAGTGCACTTAACCAAATAAGAAACGCTTTTTGTGTAAGATATGAAATATTCACGTAAAATGAACACTTCTTTTAGCTTTCCTCAACATGTTAAATTCTCTAATGCCGATAGCAGCCGATTCCTTTTTTCTTCCTCCAGTTCTTTGTAAGTGTGTTTATTGTCTCAGAATATACAGGCAACAAAGAACGTCTTCGGAAAATTGTAAATATCCTGCGACTCACCCAAACACGACATTCAGAACGATCCTCATGATGCCGAGTCAAGAACGCTACGTCAGAATGTGAAAGGTTTAAGCACACACGATCAGAGTGGTCTTGAGGACATTTTGGTATGGCTCGCAATCCGGCAAAATAGGACATTTTAAGTTAAAAATGTTTGCTCAGTCCCACATGTCAGGGTACAACTACGCGCTCCCTGCTGGTGCACAGATACACATCGAAGTTAAAGGAAACAGAGCAGCGAGCCAAGTGGGCTGAGAAAGAGGAAACAAAACATCCGTTTCCTTCCTCCTTTTCGTTCACTAGGATTTAGAGGGAGTGTGATGGAATTTTTATAAGTAGTTGGTTTCTCATTTTAAAAAATATATGTTGATCACACTCCACCTACTGTGGTCTGCAATCTACCTCATCCCTTATGAGCACAAGCAATCACAAACAACGAGATCGTGAGAGAGAGAGAGAGAGAAACAGCGCAAAAGCACACTACTGTCGGTTTTGGAAAACTTCCTTTTCAAATTATGAGCCACAATAACGCTGACTCTTAAAATAAGTACACAATTATGCTACTGTCCAATGAAATTAAAACTATAATTTGAATACTTAAGAATCTTTTGTCGTCGTGTAAATGATCTCTGTGAATGACATCAGTAACGAGACTGCGACAGGCAACATAACAGTAATGTGACCTACTGTGAACTATGAACAAAAATAATTATAGCTAGCATACATTTCAACTTCTGCCATTTCGGGACATCTCATCTATGGCGTCTGTACTGCAGCCTCATGCCCGACATGCGCTGCATATAATTAGATTAGTATTTTATCATCACTGTTTTCATTCAACATGGTCGAAGCGTGCATGTGAACTTAACTGTATTAATTCTCCAACAAAACATGACACACGGATGCACGCACAGAGAAACCCATACTGACGCATGAACGCCAGCAGTAACGAGATAGCGCACCACATTTTCGTGTAAGTGCTGATGACATTAAGCACGCGCGCCCAGATAGGCGGCCAGACAAGCCCTTCCGAACATTTCAGCCAGTCACAAGCCTGAATCGGAGTAGCTCCTTTTCAAGGTTTCATGACATGGGGCAGATGGGTCAGTATTCACGCTCAAGGCTCGCAAAGGTGTCCACATCGCCAAACAAAGGTGTCCACATTGCCAGACGTGCGCTGTCCATATGCCTGCACGCGAAAACATTTCACTGCTTGTAAAGGAAGTAATACACGTGCTTTATTAACAGTGACACTAAATTGGTTTCAAGTAGTCTGGCGGCAAATTTCTGTTTAACTGCACACCCACGCACGCACGCAAGGAAGCACGTAACTACGCACATACAAAACACTCACACGCGACACACAGTCACGGACATATACTCAAATACAGACGCGCACGCACGTTGCTGTTGCAAAGCAAGATCTCGCTAGGATGGGAAGTGTGTGGTTGGATCATCACGAAGCCCGACTACGATTCAACTTCCGAAGTTTCCCTGTGGCAACATTTACTGTTTTAGCTGGAGCTACCTTTTGTGTTCTGAGAATTCCCTCTTCGACGCATTCGCATTTTCTAAGCTTCGGTCTGTCTGTTTCACATTCTTCTATCTCACGATTCGTGGCAGGCCTGATTGTGTCTTTCGTCTGTGTCAATTCGTCCGGTCGGGTAGGGTCGGTCGGTCGGTCGGTGTACGTGTGGAAAAGTGTTCGGTGATTTCGCACATTTGGAGGGATAGGGATACTGTCTGAGGAAGGCCCTTGGGGGTCGAAAATGGCGTACACACGGCCAGGTTCGGCACATGATTGTTTTTTTGTTTTGTTTTTTTTTAAGGCCTGGGTTGGGGATAGCTGCTGCCTCGATGGTTTTTACTGACTCCCATAGTCGTGAAGTGGTGAGGATAATTTGTCGGACCCACATTTAGGGCATTGAATGCCAGAGGAGATTTTGTGGTGGCGGGCGGAGAGGAGCTGGACAGAGTTCTATTGGAGTGAAATTTCTGAACTCTGCCCGGGGTCTGTCACGTCATGGCCTAGCTTCACTGGCAATGCTTAGCGTTCCGCTAAAAGCCAGCCCTAGGATGCGCGAGCTGATTCAACAAAACGAATTCCATCTTCCAGGCGGCTGTCGAGAACCCCCTTTCGAAATGCGCCCCTGTCATGTGACCCAAGTTGAGACGATGTGCAGGCATCGTTGCTCATAAATCTGCATTTTCCTAGCACGAGGATCGCTAGAGAAAGGCTGAACTAGTGACTTCAAAGACCCCAAAACTTTGGGTCCAGGAGCTCCAACTTCACCTACCTAAACTCGTTTGCCAGCCTCGTATCTCTAAATCTTTATGTTGCTGTAAATATACTTCCCTAGGTCCGGCCTAGCGCTGTCCGCGCGCTTCTTCGTCCTCTTCACGTGTAGAGGAGCACGTAAAATACGCAGGGCGAATGGAGCCTACAACCTCGATTTATCGTGACCGGAAGTGCAGATACGAATGTTCACCCACCCAACGTTTGGGCTGCACAAGCGCTCGTATCCTACGTTCACTGTGTGTACTTTATGCGCACGTTTACGTAGGGAGAAGAGCAACACAACCAAGCCCCTGACATTCGGCGTCAAATGAAAAGCACAACCATGGTTGTAAACATTGTAAAGATCGCAAATAAGACCAGAATCAAATATAGTGCTCAAAAGTATTGAAAGACCAGCTGCACTTCCTAGGCAGGTCACAGACGTGTGTAATTTGCAAGAGCACAACATCTGACCCCGTACATTTAGAATCACCTTGTTTCATGTTGCAACAGTAAACGTCAGTGTGCGTGGAAGTCAGTGCTGGCGCGTTCGTGAACTCTACAGGAGGCAGCCAGACATGTGCACCCAAGACGCCAGTCGCCAGACAGCGTGTGCAAATGAAACACGTGAAGGTGACAAAGCAAAACTGAAAAAATGAAAAAGCACAATGCACCTGCAAACCATGTATAATGTGAATATAACTCAGCCATTGCTGAAGGACTGGTGGTTACTTCTGGACACAAGACAGTTTGTAACTATACCTCCTAGATGACAACTCAGTGAAGCTGATCGCGGCAGGTCATTTGGGTGGCTGCAGGAAGGCATCGGGATCCTAGAGGTTAGTGTAACAATTCTCTTCCACCAGTCACAGTCCGGGTCGCGGCGTCCAAAATGACATATGTACCACTTTTCCTTGGACTCATTCAATCGTGAAGACGCCAACTCGGGAGTGCGCGTCCCAAACTTTATTTGTTGAACATAAACCGTTGCAGGTGGTGGCCGGCTTCTCATGCAACCTGTTCCATAGTCTAGTGGCTATCTTATAGGACCTCTTCTCTCTCACTACTGTCTACCTTATTAGTGACACAGACTGAAGCCTGCTCTTCTCGATTTTCTAACTTTTGCCTGGCATCTAAAGGCTGTGGCTTCTTCTTGAGTATAGCTCCTTTGTACAGCTGCAGCGGAGGCGCATATAGAAGATAGCCCTGTGGCCCATCCTCTACTGTGCCCCTCCTACCTTCTGCCTGCTAACTCCTACCTTGGGCCTTCATGGTCAGAACTTTCTAAGTCCCGTGACCAGCAAGCAAAGCCCTAAGGGCTGGGCCTAAGCCCGAGCACGCTTCTTCCGTCTGTATCCTTCTCTCTCTTGGTCTAATCTCCGTTGAATCTACAATCCTCATGTTCTTATTTCTCCCTACTCCAGCGCCCTCTACATCACATGATCTATTCTCGTAAACAGCATCACGTGCATATTCGCTCATGATCTGTTGACAGGCAGCCAGAGCAATGCTTAGGTTTCTCGAGGTTCCAAGTTGACCTCCAGGTCACTGCATCGTACTTGGCTAACCCCATTGCTGTCATCCGCTGTCCCTGACTCAGAGGACCAGGGAGGTTGCTTGACTACCTCCCTCCACCGTACATATTGTTCTCTGGGAGAGACACGAAATTTACTTCCCTGAACTAAACGACCCTCTGGTTCAAACTGCGTGAACAATGCTATTTTTACACGTCAGGTCTCAATTTCGTTACAGTTAGTCCCTGATTGGGAGTATCCCATTCAGTCATTGTGGCATTTTGAGACCCTTGGAAACCAGACAGGAAGTGTCAGCGAGCGCAGGCGACCGGGACGCCCACGACCAGCGTCCAAACAGGCTGACAGGTTTGCGTTCTGTCTGCTTTACGGGGCAGAACGGCCACCGCCAGCACATTCAAGGGAAAGCTGTTAGCCACCAGACGATTAGGAACTGGCTGCGGGAGGCCATAATGCGTTCAACTCAAGGCACCACGGCCGCAATACGAGCTGTCCCAACGCCGGCTTATGGAGCTGCTCAGCTGGCCTGGACCTGGCGTCATCTGACTGGGACACGTCAGCAGTGGGGCTGGAGTTCTCTTCATCGATGAGTTCTGCTTCGCCAGATCCTTTCGCAATGGCAGAATGTGTGTCTGGATGAAGCAGCACGATTGTTGTCATGATGCCGCCGTTAGGGAGCGTGAACCTTTTGACGGCGGGGCCATCATCATAGTCTGGAGAGGACTGAGCATGACCTCCAGAACACCCCTGCACCGCGTGCAAGGCAACCTCACTGGCTTGGTCTACGCAGCCAGTGGCTCGCGTGGACTGGACAGCAAATTCACCGGACCGTAGCCGGATCGAGCATCCGTGAGATGTGCTGGGCCGTCGCCTGTGGGCAAACCACCCACCGCCAGCTGCTCCTTTTGCTTCAGCAGGAGTTTCAGGCCATCCTGAAAATTACTCTGGGGACGATGGCTCGGTCCATCCGACAAGTGGGCCTTGCTTGTGCGCAAGCCAATGGAGGGCACACACATTTCCGACCTTGATTATTTTGTGCTGCAGCTGCTCTGACTTTTGTACACGTAGGTAGTCCTTCATGGCAGGGAATCTGGCAGTGAAAACAGCCCATTAAATCTGTTGTTGGTCGTTCACTTTAGCCTTATTGTGACTACCGGTTTGTATTTTGGCATCACATAGCGCGTACAGTTTGCACTGGTCTTTCAATTTTTTAGTAGTATAGTACGTGGGAGACGTTGGTAAGCAATGGAGGTCTCCGCCACTGGATGACATCCACTTCAGTTTGAAGCGGAAATACCAGAGAGAGAGAGATAGAGAGACGCCTACGCCTTATCATCGACACTCGGCACAACCGTCAGTTTACTGGCGAACTTCATATCGCCACAGTAGGCCTATGCACCACGCCACAGCTATTCCACTAAAGATCGGCTCTTCCCCCACCCCGCACAAACACATAAACTCTCAGAATCTGGTGTGTGTATCTTACACCACAAATTAAAGCAGCAATCTCCTTGCAACCGATTAAAGGCATTTTCTTACAGGGACAGTTGTACATCTTAGTGCGCCATTTGTACACACATGGCACATAAGGCCTTGAGACGTGTCGAAGCTGCACTGCCTGCAGTAAGGATTTTTGAATTTTATTTATTTTATTTATTTTTTATTTTATTTATTTATTATTTTATTTATTTATTATTTTATTTATTTCTTTCTTTTCTTACGCAAAATGTCAAAGTAGATAGCACTTTACTGCACAAGTCTTCATTTCGTTTTACCCGGCAAGCAGTGCAGCGCAACGCCAGGTATTATGCTGGTCTGATGTGCAGTTCAAAGAAAACCGTTGTAAAAAAAATGTCGATCCCCCACCAGCAGCAACAAACTTTCAACTGCTTTCGATCGTCTGATTCGCTCACCCGCCCACAACTTCTTTTCTGCAAAGACTGTCGTAAAATGTATGCCTCCACCTTAAACCTAGCCAAGTTTTGACAAAAGTTAATCAAACTTCCTACGGTTGGATATTAGTATTTCAATCGGTTTAGTCGAAACTTGCGAAAGACGTTTTAGACAAGCCATTTGCTTGCAAGAACATAATCATGGCGTCAATCCACAGGTATTTAGGTCTCCTTGCTCTCACCGCGCGGAGTTACCATAGCGAGAAGATCAGACTTTACATGAAGTGAGTGATAAATGTGTGTATCTTTCTGATAAATGGCGTATTTATCTTTCTATGTGTGAACTGCTGACTGGTGCATATTGTAAGGTAGTATAATGGTCTGCTGTTGTCCACTAATGGAGGCTACATCTGGGTCTTGCAAGATGCAGCTATACCAAATATTTTTTGCGGTTCTACTGCGCGAGGAGATCTAGCACTCGACCCATCAAAGCATTCAAGCAATAAATAAATAAATAAATGCTAGTTGTCGCTATATCACGTCAACTCTGGGGGGGGGGGTTGGCCTGGGTTGGGGATAGCTGCTTCCACACCTCCTACAGTTCTTCGGTGAATAAAAACTAGAAACAGTTAAGCCCCTTTAATGCCTGTTTTCATCCATTCCGATCTCCCGCCCGGCTCTTTTTCTCCCTGTCTCTTCTCTTTCTCTGTGTGTGTGTGCGCGCGCGTTTTCGATCCCAGATTTTCTGCGTCTAGTCCGTGAGGCTGAAAGTCCAGAAACTGGCTTGAAACTGTTGCCAGACTTCCTTTTTCTAACGCCAAATGACTCTAAATATGTGCAGTCAAAGCACGTACAGCAGCTCCATCCATCGTCGCTTTCTGCTGCCTCCCCAGGGTGCTTCTAATTACAAACATTCGTCTTCATCTTCCCACAGTCACTGTTTTCTCTTCTCGGAGATTTCCCAAAGGCCCGCTGTGACGATCGAGGTAGTTCTTACACAAAATAGTTATTTGTCCACATACGCAAGGTGTCGTCACGTAGGTGATGTGGGGAAAGACTCTATCAATGCTTCACACGTCCTGCAAGAGTGCACCCTAAACAGCCCCTAAATCTAACATCCTCTCTAAACCCTCCATTAATATATAGTGCAATAAACAATGGAACTGACAATGCAGTTTGTAAGGGCGCACTCAGATTACGAGAATTTTGTTTTAATTAAAAAGGGTAGGTAAAACACTTGACCCACAACCAGTCGCCTACAGGAAAAAAGTTAGAACATTAAAATTAAAATCGATCTGCATAAAACTAAAGAATACTCTTTCCCCATTATGCGAAATCACCGCAAGGTGGAAGCATTTGTCTACCAAATACACCAAGTGCTAGCTAATTAAAGAGATTTCCACAAACAGAATTAAGTGTAGCTGATGATAGTGTAACAATATTAAATGTGGAAACTGTGAAAGTCGTGCTTTCTTTTTATGACAATGTTTGTGATGGACCTAAACAAACACTGTTTTATATGTGCGGGTGCGCATGCGTGCGTGCATGCGTGCGTGTACGTAGTTGTTTAGTAAATGAATCCCAAACCTGTTTTGTAGATGTAACGAGCATGCTTTGTAAATAATTTCAAAAATGTGTCTTCAAGGCAGGCACATTTCAGACAAATGAATATATTTTATGCGCGCACACACACACACTCACACACACACACACGTCAGTTTGGTAGAGCTTTGAAAATGTTCGTTTTGTTCGTGACCCGCTGACTACAGTGCAGTTATGTGTATCTCAGTACTGTATTAAACATTCCCAGCAAATTAGTGTTCAAAAGAATTAAAAGACCAGCGCAAACTGCAGACACGGGTGTCGGTTCCTAACTGGTTGCTGACGATGAAATCACAGATCTTAAATATTCAGACAGTTCACTTCTTCTTTGCGCCTTGTTAAGAAACTCGGTCTTGTTTAGGAGTGGAATTCGCGCTGAAAGAGTTGCTGTTAAACCTTTTTTGAATATTTGAACGATTCTTTAGTTGGTTGGCTATAAGCCCTGGGGGTGGGGGGGCTGAGATCAGCTTGCATGTTTTCGTGGTTACCGCATTACTGTAACATTATTCTGCTTTTAGCAGAGACTGTCGTATGGCGAAGGCTACACATAATTCAAGCATGTGTGTGTAGTTAATGTATGGATAACTCTTCTCTCTCTCTCTCTCTCACGCACACACAAAACTAAGCGCTAATTTTTTTAAAGTTCAGATCGTACTTGACAGTTTAATTTAAACATTCTTAAACACGTAGAAAGCAATTGGTTATACACAAGGTAAGCTTTCTCAGTCATTGTACCAAAAATAAAATCCCACCCACCCCAAACCCAACACCTCAAAAACAAACAAACAAACAAACAAACACTAAAAACCAACCCTGGTAACAGCAACCAAAAATGGCAATTCCACGTAAAATGCTTCTCACATGGGAATTTTAAAATCTGCACCCACAAACATGATTGGTTACTTATTTATTGACCGAACAGCTGCTGTTTCACCAAATAGCATTTCTCGCTGTAGGGCTGCTGTTGCACGAGTGACAGCCGTCTTGTAGTCTGAAGCAAAAATTACTTCAAAAATTAACCTTGTGTTGCATAAACTTTGACATTGACTTTCTCCCATAAAAACAGTGCAGGGATTTGGAAAGATATTTTGGCAACTACCTGGAGCATTGAAGGACATGATAACACGAAAGACAGTATGCCAGCTTATATCCTTAGCTCTGTGTGTGTTAGATTCAGGGAATTGAAAATGTTTCGTCAGTTACAAACTAGGTAATTTTTTTTAGTAAGTGACAACTACTGAGCATCGGTTCTTCGCGGCAATTTTATTGTCTTTAATCACTTGATGGGCAACGCATGTGCACTATTGTCAGCACCACCAATGTTTGTAGGACGGGCAACTAGCGCAATTGTCGTAACACGCCTAGCGTAACTGACAATCTGTTCAGGTGACCTCAGCTCTGTGGAAGCAGGTTTTCAGTCATAATTTCCAATAATCCTAGGACTGGAAAAGTTGACGATCAATTTCCACACAAACTTATCATGTGCAATATTTTTGTTTGAATGTTTTTCGGAAAAGCATTTAGACGAGATTATCTCCGCTCACTAGAAGATGCGGGGGGTTCACAGGCATTCTGAGAACGAGCACAAGCAGAAGCTATATGTGGTTTTTTGCAACAAGTTGCAGCATAAAAAGTATGTAGTTGCAGCATTTAACAGAGGAACTATGTAGCATGCTGCCACATGCATTGTCTACTGGCATTGTCATTCATAAACTGGATGTTTTCGGATGGTGCAGGAAGCCAATTCAAAAACCGGTTTAGTCTAGGTAATTCTGAAGCCAAGTTTGATGCAGAAAGCTCTGCTTGAAACTGACTAGAGTTACTTTGGCACACCACACAGAAAAGGCACAGATGTGCGTCTGTGTGTGTGTGTGGAGGGGTGGGGGGGGCACGACAGTGAAGCATGTAGCGTGGACGCGAATCCTTCAGAAGCAAGTGGAATTGCACTCCAACTCCATTTGCTTCTGAGAACTTGATGAAGCTAGGGCATGTCCAAACAATGAAATTTGTTCATTTCTGCCAACACTCGAAGTGAACTTGATAGTATGTGGCAGACTGGTACGCCAAAGAAGATTTCAGACATCCGCTCTTTCTTCAGGAAGATTTCTGTCTCAGCACCGGTGGTGGCTGGCATTAGTCCTTTCACTTCTGAACTACAGTTCATCTCAGTTGAGATTACTAGAGACAGTTCAAATCCTGCAGAAAATCCAGTAGCAATTACCACTGAAAAGTATTACGCAGTTTATTTTATAGATCGTTTTCACATCGGTTACCTACTCCGGAAGAGCAAGAAAAAAGAATACTGATACATCAAGTTCCTGTATCAGGTATTCCGAGGTGGCAAACCGCCGTTAAACTAGCCAAAGAAAGATGTCTCCGATGACGTGCATGAGAATGTCATCTACAGACCACTAACACTGGAGGGCAGTCTCCCATGCAGAAATAAAAACAAATTAACTGCTCTGATTGATGTAATACCTACCTTGATGAGCTAGAGAATTTTTGAATGTGTCTCGGGTTCAGATGGACACTATTTTACAGGCTATTTATTGAAAATTAGGATAGTGGTTGCCATTGTTCAGACGCGTTACGTCAGTTATGAATGATGTTACGTCAGTTACAATTTATGTTACGTCAATTATGAATTACGTTACGTCAGTTACGAATGACGTCACGTTAGTTACGAATGATGTTAGGTCAGTTACGTATTATGTTACGTCAGTTACGCATTATGTTACGTCAGTTGCGCATTAACACAGGATGCTGAGAGACAGCGCACAGATTACTGGTGGGGATTTTACAGTTTTGACAGTAACTACAATACCAACCAATGCTACAACATGAAGCACACTCCTATTTCAGTCAGCACATTCACAGAGTTTTGGCATCAAAGTCAGACACATAACTGATGGATTGGTTTGCGTGTTACGTTGTTACGTCAGTTACGCGCGCTCGCATCCTTCCTCTAAATATTATTGCAAACGCTTCTATTGCATTTTACATTTTCTAACACCACATAACTGTTTTGTTACTTTTGACAAAAAGATACTATATAACGAATTCTCCAAGTACTGTATAAATACACTGTGTGATTTTACACCTCAGATTTATTAGTAATTAGTAATGCCAGACAAATTTTCATCCTGAACTTGTTTATTGCAAATGTATAGGAAGATAATGGGGCACTGCGCCGGGCTGTAGCTGCAGAAAATTAAAAACAGATTTTCTACCACATCAGCCCTACTCTTCGTTGGTTATTTTGTTGACCTAACACCAACAACAAATGAAAAACGTTTTCATGGTACCCACTGAAATATCCATTTTTGGTAACAGCACAAAAAGCTGTAAAATTAGATAGTTTGTACTTGGAAGTCGATGTTGCTGTAAGGCAAGCTATGTCTTCATCCATTACACCTGTTCATGCTGGATAACTCTTAATGCAGAAAAATATCTGTTGTGACATTGCTGGCTGCTCGCAGCTGCCCCCTAAGTGTGTTGGCGATGACTGTTCTGTCCCGTAAAGCAGTTGCTGAGTAATGTTCCCATCACACAGGTTTGCAGGTCCATTGCCGCTTTTCATCCGTTTACCTTGTAACCCGCATGCTTTTTATTTCCACACACTTTCTCCCTATTGAGTGCACGTTTGGCTGCCTCCTGTGGTGTGAACGAACGCGCCAGCAACTGACGTTCACTGCTGCAGCATGAAATAAGGTGAGTCTAAATGTGCGGAGTCAGATGTGTTCTTGCAAATTGCACACGTCCGTGATCTGCCCACGAAGTGCAGCCGGTCTTTCAATTCTTTTGAGCGGTATATACATTCCTCTAGGTCACTACCAAAAGCAGCTCAGAGTGACAACAGTTTATTTAGTGACTCAGTTTCCTGCTGGTTGAAGGCATGCTGCGTATTTGTGCGCGCACTCCTTTATAGAAATATAATGTAAGTTCTCAAAATATTTTGAGGATATGGGATGTTATGTATGCTATTCGATCATCGTGTGCCTTGAAGTTTAATAAAGGCTATCTCACGAGAGCTATTTCACGCCGGAAAGGAGTGGAGAGGGTAATGAAAGGAACTGTGGGAAGAAGGACTGACAAGAAACAGGAGCATCCGGTGGAAAAAAAAGCGATAAGCCACAGGTGACGGTAAACAGGTGCAACAAGCAGAGAAAGTACGTGTGGCGAACTGTGGTGTCCACAGCCGGACATGGGATCCGAACTACAACCCACTGTATGGGTGACAGGGGCGCCGAGAGTGTGTATGGAAGAAGTGTCCGTGGACGGCACGTTGAGACAGGCTGCTGATCAAAAATGCTGTGCAGTAGTTTATAACGCGTATAATTATGTAATATACACATGCACGATACGGGCATCATTACGGTGTTATTCAACAGAACGTAGGAGGACACGACTGCAGCAAAGCAACCTATTAGTTCCATCATACGATGAAAAGACATCAAAGGCGTCTCATCTAGAGATAAATAAGAAAAAACAACTTTGCAGTAAAATTTCCTAGCCACATGAAAACTCAATAACATGGCTTCTGCTGCGTGCTCGCTTAGGATGGGGTCTTGTTTGGTGAACGAGGTAGATCTACATCCACGGATGAGGTGACGTTACAAAGCTCTGGCTAGCAGAAAGATGCTGCAGAACGCCTGTACGCACCTGTCACGACGTCTTCGTGCAGTCTAAGACGCAACCGCTCGTTCCTCTTCGCTGATAATAGTGTTGGCAATGATCGCGATTCTCGTTACGATACCCACCACCACTTACTACATAACGATCCACCCCCCCCCCCGACTCTAGCTTGAACCCCATAAACGAATTCGTGCGAAGAAATTTGGTGCCCTTCCAAGTGCGGCTGTCTGGCTTCTGAGGAAAAGTTACATTTAGACATTTGGACGCAGCAACGTCCAGGGCGTATGATGTCATCGCAGCTCCGTCCGGCACAATAACAAATAATAGAAAATAATCAAACGCGAGCAGTAGATCGGGTATTTGTGTTCGCAACAACGATGACGATTGTAAGACCAAACCACGTCAATTTCGTATAATGCATGCAGTGACGTCACGGCTTGGCCGAAAGGCGACCAGCGAAATACTCGCTCTCCTGACGTTGGCATAAACACAACCGGACAAGGAATCGTTAACACTGCACGCTGTGCTCGTGCTTCTTCAACAGTATTTGCATTTATCTGCTCGCTCGTGTACGAGTGAATGCACGCACGCCTGCGTGTATTCTTGCACATGTGCGCGTGAATGAGTGCACTTGTGAGACTGCATGTGTCTCTAGTGTGCACACTCGTTTCACGTACAGATTCAATGCTGTGCAACGGTAATACTCTGCGGGGGG
>SMGT01011197.1:0-37746 GCA_004794575.1 Lanistes nyassanus
TGTTTTGCAGAATGTGGCTTACATTACTCCACAAATTTTCTATCAGTTTTTCTGCAATTTCTCACAACAGGTAACTAAAATATCGTGTTAAAAAAGACTTTTTGCTAATATCTGTGCAGTCCTATATAAAATTGTGATGCTTAACTTAAGTGTGCATGCAACTTTGCTGTTACACATATAGGCAATTGTGCAAACACACTTGCATAAACATGTCCCTAGAATCCATTCAGTTTTGGAAATTTTTGGGAAATTTCTTGAATGCTACATTTTCAGAGAGAGATTGCAGTGTGTCTTTTGTGGGTTTACCTGCATATGTCTGTGCATGCACATGCATCATATGTCTTTGAATGACCACTTGCATCTTTGTCAGTTAGCATAGATATCAGCATTGAAATTCCTAGTAAAGAAAACATTGTAAAGTGGAGATTCATGCAGATGTTAATTTTCCATGTTTGTGCATGCATATTAACTTTTACGTCACCTAGGGGCTGTGTCCCTCATTCTGCATATTATTCTGCTTGCAGTCAGCGTATGATGCATTTTATCTGCTGTTCTACAACATCACTTGCACATCACTACCCATCCTTATCTTCAGCATCTTTGAACAGCATATGTTGCAAAGCAAGCTTCTTGAAAAACCCTTCTTGTACAGGTGAGAGGCCCCAGTTTGTACAGCTTTTCTTCTGACCACTGTTACGGTGACAAGTCTCATAGCCTGGGTCTCTGTTAAGTGGTGCTGATTTTTCCTCACAAAAGTTAAGAACACATCACAGTTGAAAAAGTGAAGGCCACATTACAGTACGGACAACACTTAAAGTACTCACCCCTTGGGGGGTGGGTGGGGAAAACACTTTCATTTCTTATTTGTTTGGGATGGAGGTGTATACAGAGTGTTTTTCCAAGTGTTTATCTTGGTGTTTTGTTTTTACATGTCTTGAAACATCTCACGAGGCGCATTTAGATCAGTGGCAGTTAGGTGGGGGAAAGGAACTGCATGCATGAAGCAGCTTTTGGTGAACAGCATGCCGTGTGGAGTTTTGGAATCCTTTTGTGGATAAAGTTGTACTGGTGCATTATTCTGCAAAGATCAGTGGCTAATTTTGTTTTCTATTTCCGGTTGAAGATGGACTTTAGTTATGTGTTAGATTCCCTCCTCAGCATCAATTTTGACAGCCAGCAGAGAAAGTGGATGATAGAGATGATTTGAGTTAGATAAAAGGTTGAAATTTGCCAGGTGGTGATCCTGTCAGATGAGCACAAAGCTTAGAACCAAACCCATTTCAGTGTCTGGTTGCTTTCCTTCCTGGTGATTGAGTTGGGGTAGTAGATGACTGAAAATATACAAGCATCTTTGCATGTGGATGTGCGCATGCACATGCACAAATGTGTGTCATCATTGTGCATGCATGTGCACACATACACAACAGACTTTTTTTGGTGGGGGGGGGGGGGGTTAAGCTATGAGAAAACTTTTCTCTCAAGTTATTCATGCACTGGGGACATTTTTGGCGGTGTTTAAAATTATTACTGTTGGAAGTGGGATGGAAAGATATGCATTGGGGGTTTTTTTCTGTGTTTGTTGGCATTTGTTATGAACAGTGTCTACAATGTTTTGTTTTGTTTTGCAGGAGAATATCTCGAAATTCAAATTTATCTTGGCTTAGGTTCATTCAGTGGAATGCCCTTGGTAATTTTGTTTGCTCCTCCCCTGACCTCCCAGTGTGTACTCGTCCTCCTTGCACAACATACCCACTTTCTGCAACGCTTTCCCATCTAAACTCCATGCTGCTTGTGTGCTATACTTATTCTTAGCTGCAACGTTTTCTAATGACCTGTTCTTCAGCTTTCGGTGTGGGTTTTTTTGGTGTGGGTCTTTTGGTTGGGGGGGTTGGTGGTGGTGTGGACTTGTGCCATCAGCAGAAAGTGGCATTTCCTTTGTGCATTCACTGTTGCCGATTTCCACTCACAGCGTGCAGACTATCCTAATATCATGTAGAAGTGTGGCTTTAACTATGCATGGGCAAAACAAGATTACACATATTGTATTAACATATTTATTGTGCACATGGGGTGAAGACTTTAAAAGTTCTAAGATATTAATACAGTCTTTACAAAAAAATTTTCATGCATCATGAGAAGTTTATGTTTATGCGATACATACTACCCAGTGGCAGAATCTTGATTATATTGATTTACACTTTGTAAGCAACCTGTACTATCTTTGTTTCCATTTAAAATATAATTATAAAGCTATTGAGCAACTTTTTAAAAAGTCTTTTAACACCCATAATACCTTAAAGGGAGGTGGTGTGCTGTTTTATAGTTAAAGGTGTGTGCTTTTGTGACCCTGTTACCACTGTATCTATCTTTATTCAGAGCTAAAACAATCCTTCTATCTAACAGACTGGCATTAGCACATGCACTTCATTTTCTCTCTGCAGTATCTAAAGGTTCTTAATGCTTATTGGTTTATATTAGCTGCATCTTATCAGAAAGAAAAGATTTGTTTTTTAGAAATATGTAAATGACTGAAAATGAGAGGAAAGGGTCTTCTGGGCTTTTTGTAGTTTTTGTGAACAAAGTGCATTCTTACACCATTTAAAAAAAAATTTTTGCAGTACACTGTCTACTGTCTGTTGTAGGATGCAAACGGTTATGTTTTATCAGTACATGTTCCTGTATAAACAATATGGTTTATATCTGCTATAACTGTGTGAGATTACTTATGTCAGGTAGAAGTGTTTCACCAACACGGATGGCAAGTTATGTGTATTTTTGATGGGGTTGTGTGTGATATAGTGGGGATGTAAAACGTTTGATCCTAGAAGTGAAATCTAGTGTGCATATAGTCATATGACTATTGGTGGGTCTACAGGTCTCTGGCATGGAACCGTTTGCTTCTTTGGGGTGTTTCTTCTGTTAGATGACGACATCACACTACAGCGTTCCGGGAAGGTGGGATAATCTGTGTTGTTGCTGTTCGTTAACAGATGAGAAAATGTGTAATAAGGGCTATGGACAGCAGAATGACAATTTCAAAAAATGTTAAATTTGCACACACATTAGAAACACCTTTTCACAGCTAGTTTAAGAAATAGATATTAGGCCTTTTCAATATTTTTCTTGGGTTAGGGAGGTAGTGATGGTCCATGTGACTAAGCTGGGGAGTTAATACCAAATATATATATATATATCAGATGACACAATAACAACTTACTCCAACTGCCTCAGTAGTCAGGTATAGAATGCTGACCTGCCATTAAAGTAACCAGTGTTTGATTCCAAGTTGATTTGTTCGAACATTTATTTTATGTGGTGTTGTTTCATATTCTGCATCAAAGACTGTGGTGACTGGCTAACAAAAAGACTCCCCAGATTTCTGATACATGACAGGGAGTTTCTCAGTTTCCTTACGGTAAAAATGAAATAGGAGAGTCAGAGACTTGCGTGCACATTTAAATGGTTGTTGGGGCTTTTTTTCAGATCCTGGGTTTGTTTTCGTTTGGAACCATCATCAACATTGCTGTGATTTTTGTAGTAAATCTTAAGGTAAGGTTCGTATGTAGAACTGGTGTGCTTCAATCATCCACTACTTTGCATGTTGCAGCAGTGCTTGTTCCCCCTACTCACCCCCAAGTACCGTCTCTCTCACACACACACACACACGCACATACAGCCCTGATGCATGTTTGCTTCGTAGATTTCATCTCAAGAGTTTATAGTCTCACCAAGGCAAGAATCCAATAAAACCAAACAACAACAAACAAATGAAAAAATTGAATATATAATATTAACAGTGTGTGTCAAGATGATGGAAAGCATGAAGATGAAAGGTAAAACCATGAGGGCTTTGAATGGCAAACTTGTTAAATAACTGAATTATCTGGTGTGCAGCTGGCCGTACTCACACACTACTGGGCATGGCCCCTGTTTGCTAGTTATGCATTCTCTTGTGTGGGCAACCTAGCGCTGTCCTTTCTTGTCACCAGCATCTACTGGGGGTAAGCAAAACTGCTTGGCCAAAACTGTATCTGTCTTCCAGCCAACGGAAAACTGTCCTGACAAATAGTAGTGATATTTTCTGTAGAAATCATGTGTACTTGTGCCTGCTTGCATGGGCATGTGTTCATGTGCGTGTGTGCATTCTTTGAAACAGTAATATTCTGGTTTGGATTTTCGTGGCATAAACAAGAAACGTCTACGCCCTTGAGCTCCCATCATGTAGCAGACTGACTGAGCCCGAGTCTTTCTTAGTTGCTGAGGATTTGACCTGCATCTCTTGCCTCCAAAGGTCATGGGCCACAGACACCAACTCTTTTCTTGGAGTTCTGACGGAGGTGATGGGCACTGGCATGGTGTGGCTGGTCCTTATCATCATCATCTGCATCGCTTTGCTCCCCGACATCCTCGTACGCATCTACCAGGACATCCGCACCCACCGCTCCGTCTATAGACCGGTAAGTCCTCCATCACACTTGAAAGTGTCCTGAGACTTAGCGCTGGTGATCATTCTAATCCATCAACATCGTGTCATAACGTCAGCCATTCTTTCAGTCTGGTAACTTTTAAACACAGAATGCTCGTCTGACTTCTTTGCCATCTTACATTAAAGGCAGTTGGAGAAGAAGTAGGGAGAGAAGTTGAAGATAGTGAGATTTCTAGTGATGTTTCTAATGATATTTGTAGTGATTTTTATTGCGGGGCAGGGGTCAAAATGGAAAATAAAAGTGTTCCTTTACATGGTTTTTAACATTTTTTGACAACTAAATTTTTATAAATTTTATTTCTGTTTACTTTTTGCCTAAAAGGACCAAAGTAAGAGATAGAGTAGCTGGAGGGGATGTTGAAAACTTTTTTATATTAAAAAATATATATTCAAGTTAATATAGGTGAACATGATGAAGTATTCAATCCTGTCATTCTTGTTTACCATGGTACTGCAGAATGTGAAATATAAGCTGTGATTCATCTAGTCCTAAGGATACACAGAAGAATATTTATACCTATGCTGGCAAGTTTGAATGGGTGTGCAGACATAAAAACACGAATGCTCTCATTTCAAACACATGCTTTTATGCATACAGACACATTTCAAGCACACACACATACACGTGGATCACCACGTGCACCCATGTACAGGTAGCATTACTATGTTTGCCTTGTCTCCATTTCAGGTGATATTTCTGTCAGCTCTTAGCGCATGCTGTTTCAGGCTGGCTGGCCAGATGGCTGTCTTCCTGTCTCCCCCCTTCTGTCCTTGATCCTTCTCCTCCCTTCTTCTTCTGCTCCCCCTTCCTTATCCTTTGTTCTGTCCTTGAACCCTCAACCCCTTGTCCTTTCCAAGCTCATTTTCTGTCATCATTAAAAACAGTGATGCGCTTTGTGTGGGTGTGACAGAGATGAGGCATGATAGTGTACAGGTGCATGTGATATGTTAAGGATGCTGCATGTTCCCAAGCTGATGTTTATATTTCAAGACATTATTGTTTCATGTCATGATCATGTTTATTTCACCACCACACGGCCCCTGTGGCTAGGAGCTGTATCGACCCCCTGGGGACAGATTAGTCATTTCATTCACCAAGCGCTCAGGAACCCTCACCATCTCCCAGGAGGCACTGGTGGCTTGCCCAAGTCCCACCACTTCCGAATCCCCTTGTGGTCTAGGTATCATTTTGCCCTCCCCTTGCCTCCTGCTCACCATGTTTTCCGTACTCACTGTTACGCAGACATGCAGCTGTTCATTTTTCTTTCAAGCCGCTTTTTTAAAAGTGTATCAGGAAATATGTAAACAATGCTTCCTGTCCGTGTGAATTTGCATGCTTGTGTTAAATCCTAAGTATTCAAAATTACAGTCCTCAAAGACAGTTCTAGCAACCTAAATATACATACATCTGCAGTCGTACGTCTGTAGTAAAAAAAATTTTCTATAATAGCATCACATGTTGATGTTTTTATGACAAACGTAACTTTGCAGACAGGTGTATATCATTGCTGGCTGCAGACAATTTGCTAAATTATATAATACATTGTATATACAGCTTATGAGATACAGTATTAAACATGATTCAGTGACTTACATTTGAAAGGAAAAAAGGGCACCTCATGTCTGCTGAATTAATGTCTACCTCTTCTCAGGCACATTACTGCTGTTTCTGTGGCTACTAGGACTCTTTTGGTGTTCACAGACTGTGGGTTCTTTGTGGTCTCATATCTAGGGCTTTGCTTTCTGTGGACTGGCCATGTAGAATTTTTCATCATTTTTTTCATCTGCACTAATGACAAGTTTCTTAGCCTGCATATTTTTTAACTGGCTTTGGCCTTTATCTCTTGATTAAAATTTTACTAGGGGCCTCTTAATGAAAGTTTTTTCTTAAGTCAGAAATAACAGGTGTACATTTACCCAAAATAAAGTCTTTTTTGTTCAGAAATTTTTATGAAAATTATACTAAACAAGTATGCCAGACATCTTATTGGTTCCGAAGCAGTCTTGGATATGAGAGGCAAAATAAAGCGCCCACACAGTGTTTACTGGACATAACCTTTCAGATGTAACATTTTTTTTCTTTTTTCTCTTTCAAAGTTCTCCATGTCCTCTGTTCACCCTCAGGTATGACCTGACCAGGTGGGTTGAAAATAAAGGTTGATTTAAATTAACCCACTGAACAGATCACATACGTTAAAACTGTTTGGTGGCTTAAGTTGATTTTTAAAGTACTCTGTGCAGTAAAGAAGTTCTGTTTGGCAAGATTTTATATTTTTGGTGTTGTAGTGATCCCATTTTACCACACTTTCAAGTTACCTGACCTACCCCCTTTGTGCATTAAAACAGAACTTCTCAAATCTGTCCCGAAACATGATCTCTTTCTGTGTGAAAGTACCATTAATATATGTAGTAGCCTGAACTAATACCATTGCTTACTTATCCCAATGGTTATTTGCAATCTGTTAACTCAGAGACTGACTGTTAGAATGCTTATAACAGTTTAACACTTTAGATTGCGACAGTGTAAGTTGCCGAGTAACGAAGAATTGGTTCCCATGGAATATTGCATTTAAAAGTACATGTGCGCCTAGAGAAAGAACTCTCTTCAACAGCAGCTAGATAGGCAAGTATACTGTATATAACTAGAAATACAATGTATGCTGAGACTTACATAGCAGTATTGCCCTTTGAAGGTCGAGTTAACATGGACAACTCGATAGATACTGTCATTGAAGGTATATCTAACAGGCGTCTTCCATATTTGGGTACAGTTACATGAAGTTAAAATGCATGCAGTAACACCATTTCAAGTGCACTATTTATGGATCTGGGGCCTGCTTAGAATTTGGGAGACTTTGAGATTCAACATATTTTCTACATTGCCTAGCAATATTTCATTGCTTAGCATTTAGATACAGCTCTCCAACTGCTGTGATTTCTAATATTTTTGGGTTTTGTAGCAGTGTTTATTTTCAACGGCTTATGTGCTTTTTTACATTTTTGGTTTGGATTTCTTTTCTTGCTGTGATTCTATATGTATTTCAGGATGATCTTGTGTTTTGTTTACAGATGTTGTAAGTTTTTTCCCCCTATATGGAGTTGTATTTTTTCAACTTATTAACAAGAATGGTTATTCCTCAAAGGTGTTTTGTGCAGAACTTTGCATATAATTCTATTAATTGCTTAAGTGGTTACCTAAGACTTGTTAAGGTGTTAATTTTACTGAAGATGGGCTTACATTCTTGAATTACCATCAAAAACTTTTGCTTAATTCTTGTTTCATTTGACTGTACCCTTTCAGTAATTTAACTATGCACTTTCCAGTTTCTGCATTCTTAGTGCACTGTTGCACTGAAATAGTAAAATGTTACAAAGGTGCACATAGAATATTTTACCGTCTTAAATTGGTTGTATTAGGGTTTTTCTAATGGGGATTTAAGATGTAAACCCAGCTTTTTACAGCACCAAGACACTAGGATTAAACTGGCATTCATGTAGTAGCACAGTAGTCAGTCATATATATGATTAAAAAAAATGTGATCACTTAGTGCAGACGTAAAATATTTATGTACAAAGTCGCTGTGACAGAAATGATGGTGTTAGATACATGGGGCGGATTCTGGGTGCACTATCAGATTTGTCTCATAAATTACGTCTGTGCTATCCTCCAATGGGGTTTGGATGTAGATAAGTGAAGCTTGTCATGTTTATTAAGCCTACAGTGATTACTGTGCTGAGGTTCTAAATGGACATAAGTTTGACAACTGTCAGGATGGTGGGATGACATTAACATGGCTGATTGCATCATTGGCAAGGTGTTTTCGTGGTTTGACTCACTTGTTATGGGGTTAACAGACCATTATGAAAGTGGACCAAGAACACTAAATATTAAAACATTCTTGTACTTAGTGTTGTAGTTATTTTGGAGCCATTGTTTAAGAGAGATAGAAGCAGTAGGAAAATGAGGTAGAACCATAGTTTTTGTGCTTCACGTCTGCCAGTAAGGCTTATAGTTGTATACGTATTTGTACGTGTTATTTAATTTTTTTTTAAAAAGCTTGCTGAAGTTTAGATTTAAGGGATTTCAAGTTTAGTTTTCAGATCCTAAAATGTTCTCTCTTTTTTGTGTTTGCAGGGGACACATATAGCAATGAATCTCAGGCCAGAAGAAAACAGGGAAGAGCCTGTGTCTGAAAAACGAAGATTCTTTCAGTTCTGTCGTCTGTATTCATTTGAGACTTTCTAACAACAACTGGTCATTTGGTCATGTCTGCTACAGGACTGGGAGCAAAACTGTGGTGATTTGTTTCACAGCATGGCGGTGAGAAAGTCAGCAAAACTTTCACTGACGACAATGCAGCGTAAAAGGATTCGAGGCAGCAGTGTTTAGTAGTGTGTTCATTTGCAGTGTATTGTCTGTTGACGTGCAATGTGTGTCCAGTATTTTGGCACATCATCATGCAGTGGTTGATTGTTACAGTCAACTGAGATGCTTGGAGACAATTTTCTAAGTGTTCGTGTTTCCAGCGACAGCTTGCACCACTGTTTTGCTCCACACCATTGGTTTGCTGTGAGCTTGAACTGGGAAGTGAATGACGTTGGTGAAATTGTTTTAACTTTCGTCCCTCTTCATTATACATTCCTACATGGGTGGAAGTATTCAAAAAATCTCTATGATTCTCTTCAATCTGTGTGCCAATATACTCGGTGATTTTTTTTTTAATGTCAAATGGTCCACTTCCTAGAAAATGTCAAGTTGTTTGGGTGTGTCATACACACATAAGGAAAGGTTGTACAGGGGAACAGAAAATGTCCAAGACTTTTTGAAACGATCAAAAAATCCACTGGAAGGCCATATTTTCATTGATGTTCTTAGCAGATGATTCGGGATCGTTAATCTTTCAGCCAAAGATCTGGTCCATGGTGTGAATACTGAAATAGTATCATTGCAGCTGGTGCAGGTGAGCCATTTCCATACTTTCTTCCTGCATCAGAGGAGAATCCACGTGTTAAACTATGCAAAGCAGTTCAGTTGTGCGAGGGTTCACACCATTTTGTAAGGGCAACTTCAGCTGCTTGTTAAGAGCTAGTTGATCAGGGGCTTGACAGGTATGAAAATTGTTCTCATTGACAGCAGTTTCAAGGACTGATTTCCGCCCTTACGAAATAGGAGACAGAAAATAAACAGTAGAGCTGTGGATTTGTATGAACTTCTGACATGCTTAATGCTTTATCACGTCTGGATGTACATGGATCTACACACGGTGTGTCAGCAGGGTGCAGTATGCTGCCCCCCCCCCTCCTCACTCCCTCATGTTTTCACAAATGCATAAATGGACTCTTGCAGTGAGTGCCTCTTAAGATATGTTTCTAATGCTTACATTTGATACTGATGTGAATGTTGCAGATTGTATTAGTACAGTTTGTCAGCATGAAAGGAGATTTTTTTTAAAGCTGTGTCTTAACATTAATTGTGAATTGTAGTGATGATTGAATTGATACAAACATGACATCACCCATTGAATATAATGGCTTTATTCTGAATCATGACAAGCTGGTGCTCAAGTGGGGTTTTTTTATGGTGGGGGGTGTGGGTGTGGGTAATTGCTGTTTGAATTCCTGGTGGTGTAATGTGTCAAGAAATGGGCAGGTGCTGGTAGGCCTCTGCCCACAGGGATATGTGAAATCATACTTTTTCATGGACTGAATGTGACATGCATGGATGTGCACATACACATATCCATATACTATAATGAAGATGCTTGTGCACATGTTCATACATGTACACACAGTCTGTTCCACCGCAATGCATGTGCATAAATCCACACATGCCCATAAGCACATGCGTGCACACACGAACACACACACACAGTCTGTATTCCTTCTTTCTCTCTTATTCCTTCACACACACACACACACATATACAGCCTGTATTCCTTCTTTCTCTCTTATTCCTTCACACATGCACAGTCTGTATTCCCTCTTTACCTCTCATTCCCTCTCTTCTTTCTCTCACACTCACTCGGGCATGTAGCACTCATATCCACATAAATGCATGTCTGCAAAACATACTGAAAGCAAAATAATTTAGATGGATCATCACACACTTAAAACAATTTTTTTTTATCACTTCCTTGACTGATCGTAAGAAATCATCCAAAATGGAGATCACAATATATTGAGTAAATAATTTGTAAATATGATCAAAAATTCCATGGTATGTTTCTGGTCTTGTGATCAAAAATGTTTTGGGTTTTTTTTTCCTGCAAGCATGATAAACAGGTGATTCTTGAACGCTATACATTTTTTGAAGTCAGCTTTTGACATTGTACACCCTGCTTAGCTTTCTGACTTAATGCTGCCTTAAAAGGTGGGGGCTTTTGTTTGGTGGTGGTGGGTGGTAGCATTATAGTTTCATTTATCATTATTGTTTATCACATTTTTATCACCAAATTCATCTTGCTGCAAAAGGCAAGAACCTGATTGCTTTCAGTTTTTGGAATGTACAATGGGATCCTCATGCATTTTCACCATTCAGAATGTATGACATAGTAATGGCATTATACTAAAGTGCATAATTGGAATTTTTAAAAACAGGTCACTGCGGGATAAATGTTATTTTTCTTGCAGTGTTTTCCTTACGTTTTGAACAGACGAATGAAACTAAGCATGTACCATTCATTTTTAAGTTGGGTATTGCTAAAGATTCTTGTTTTTAAATAACTGTTGCTATTGAAGCTAGCTCTGTGACAGCTTTTGCTAATGATGAACATAATTGTTGATGTACATGTAGCTATTGCAAAAGATGCTCATTCCATAACAGCTGTTAGTAATAAGGCTTGCCTTTTGTTGAACCATTTTCTAAAGACCCTACTTTTTGGAGAGCTTTTTGAAAAGATTTTTGTTTTGTAACAGCCTTACCATAAGACTTTATTCCAAGCATTTACCAAAGATTTTTGTCGTAACAGCTGCTACATGAGATGGTTAATAGAAAAGGCTTATTGCACTACTTTTGATCCAAAAAAAAGAAGAAGAATACAGGTATCAGTTGGGGTTTGTCTGCAAGAACTGTCAGGGTTTATCTGCATAAGATGTTGGATGTCTTTATGATCCAGCCTAGCATTTCAACAATGTTTCTTACAGTTGACTGCCAGCTGTGGCTTGAAGGCGTGTTTTGAACGAGATGACATTTCCATTGTCACTTTTTGTTTTGGTTGAAGAATTTTATAAACTATGCAATGTGTTTCTGTCCTCGTTTTCCTTCCCCACCACCCCCCTCCCCACCCCCTCAAAAAAGCTAAGCTCAACCAACAGTTTCTGTTGCTCAGCCATTCCCTAAGTTCTGATAAATCCTCAGAAAGAATTGCCACTATTTAAAATATGGTTGACTTCTTTTAAAAACATTCTCACCTGAAATTCTTTTGCGGCCATGTAGTGTTTGCAAGGTCACATGCACATCCATCATTATTTCAGGATGGCTGAACAAAAAGGAAACTGCCTTTGTGTCTTCATCGTTGTCACAATATCCTTTGTTTGTCACTCATAGTTCTGCTAATATATTTGATTCTTGACTCCAGGCTGTGCAGTATTTGGTTGTGTGTTCTAGTCTTCTTAGCACATTTTTTTAAAATGCTGGATTTGTACCTAGAACTGACAGCCATCTTGTAGTTGCTGGGATGGACAAATTGACTTCCATGTCCTTAACTCCTGTCTTCATCTTGCAGCACCCTGACAAACGTCAGGTTGGTGACAGGTTGGTGATTCCCACTATCACCAACAATTTAAGATCTGGGTTCATGCCTCCTGGTCAAGCTAGATTTAATATTTTGGGCAGTGTGGATTGGTATGGTGGATGTACTCTTTATCAGTCAGTAAAAACTAGTACATATGCAAATCATGTTTAGTAGCATTTTTTACATTGTGTCCTGTAGTAATTTACCGATGGCCGGATAAGTTTATAGAAAAAAAACTTTGCTTGAAAATAGTGACTTTTCCAAGTAATTAAATGACTTTCTGAGTTCTTATTGTTGGTGGATTGTGTCAAGGCTTTTACCTGTGACCCATCTTACATCTCTTGGATTACACATGTTAAGAAATCCCATTTCTTCTACCAATCTGGCAACAAGTAGATCTGCATCGAATAAAGTAGTGTGAAACGTTGAAAGGTTAAGCATTATCATCATCATCATCATGGCTCAGTCCATAACTGTTTCATAAAGGGACTCCCTGGTAATGAAGGGAAAACACCTTGGAGCCAGCCTGGGTCAGGTTGCATGAGAGTTTGAATCTGCTTTTCCAGCCGTAAGAGCGCATTCACCATTTGAACTTTACATGAATCTTTACCAAAGAAAAGTGTGAATGCACATGGGATCCAGCCATGGTCCATATGTGTTTGCCAAGGGGGTTTCTTAGGATCACAAATGATGACCATTGCTTTTAGAATTGTAAGCAGATATTTCCATTATTCTTTGACTATGCATAGCCATTAGTTTTGTCTTGATTGTAGGTAAATGTAGAAATCAGGCAGCAGTCGACATGTCAGTGCATGTGTAAGCATGCATCAAGAAATTTATTGGTGATATTGACTGCCTTCTCATAATTTGATTAGTTTTAATCATGTTTCACAAATGTCATATTTTTTATCCATCAGAAACAGCTGACTTCATATCATAGCAATGAATATAAACATATTTTTATGTGATGGCTATGCCTGAAACTTTATGTTGCCTCAGATCCAAGAACCACAGACTGTGATTATGTAAACTCAAACTTGATGTGACTTGATAGACCATGCTATCTGAACTGAGGATGTCATTTCATTCTGTAATCATATCAGCTCAAACTGTGATGTCATTGCTTGCAATCACAGTTATGTTTGGAATGTTATAATCTGTGATGTGATTTTAGCATGAGATGTCATTATTCCACCAAAAGTGACATCAATGTCCAAAAATATGTATGCTCAGATTTTGTCCAGATTTTGCGCTCATGTCAGACTTTTTTGTGGTGTTTACATCTTATTTTTAAAGTCTTCTTTTGCCTTTTTTTCCTGTTCATTTCTTCTTCCTTTTGGTATTTCTTTTTCCCTTTATTTTCTTTTTCTTCTGCCTGTTCCTCTCCAGTATGGGGCTACCAATGAAAATCTAAATAATAATATTTTGTTTAAACCTTAAAACTCAATGCCTGCCAGCAATGTTGAATTATTTGTGGCAGTTTGATTGAGCCCTACGTTTTAGGCCCATGTGTAAAAATCCCTAGAAATAACCGTAAGCACTACAGACAAGAATCAAACTGATTTTTAAATGTAGACAAATGGTGACTACAATCTTTTCTTCCCTTAATCGTTGATGTTCAGTCAAAGTGCTAAAATCCAGCAGAAATGAGATAACTGAAATCCACTGTGCACAAAACCGCCTTCTATACTGTCAAACATTATGTTCAGCCGAGGGTATGTGCGGAAAACCCCTATTTACGCTTTCCAACCCCAATACATGGTCGAAGGGAAACAACTTCATAAAGCACGAATGCCTGAGCAACAAGTTAAGCACAGTTTTATCTCGTAAAATGGCTGAACCCAGAATTCCCGAGAAGTGGGTAGGTGGGAAACGTCCCTGGGTGCTGCACATAGGAATGGAATGGGTTGCTGGAGGGCACCCCTAGCATCCAAAGTGATAGATACTTTTCAGAATGTTTCCTCTTTTTGTTTTGTTATAATAAAAAAGATTGAGGTTTCAAGTTTCATGGGATCATTGCTGGGGTTTAACTGGAATTTCTGCGCACCAATTTAGATAACATCTGGAATTTTTTTTTATAAAAAAACACAGAAATAGGTAAGTGTTACAGTATGTGTGAAGCTAAAATTACATAGAATAAATGTATTAGCTGATTTAGCTGTGTTACAGTTCAAGGAAGCTAGACATTTTCTGTTCGGGTTGGCATGGATTACAAAATCAGATATTTCCTTGGTTTAAGAGTATATTTTTATACAGTACACATTTTTTTCCAACTGGAATTCAGGAAAAATAACTGGACTAAGCAATCAATAAAGTTTTGTTTGATGCTGTGCATTTTATGTTCATCAGAACAATGATATTTAACTTATTTATAGATATGTCTAGGCATTATGTATGCTGTTTGTTGGAAAATGAGAACGAGGGAAGATTTTTTAAAAAGCCATGTTTCTGCTAAAACAGTCTCAGGTTATTCTCCTGTGACTTGCATTCTGATTTGGCTAAGGCTGGGCTGCATGAGTGTTTCTATCTCCCTTTTGTATTGAAAGGTACACGTAAAATATACAGGGTGAATGGACCTTATGATCACTCTTATGACAAGAAGTGCTGATACGAATCCTCATGCAAGCCAGCCCAGGATTTTCCCTTTCCCCCCGATGATTATGCGGTGGCCTTATGTACAACTGATTCTTTATGGCATGTTATTTTTCTCATGAGCATTCAGCATAATAAGGTTTTCAAATTTTAACGAACGTTGATGCTGAACCACATCTTGTGTTTTCTTTACCTGGGAATAACAATCTTTAATTGTTGTACCTTTCTGCTAAATTTTTCTTTGTATACTGCGATGATAGTGAACTGTGTTGAAGACACTAGTGAGGTGATTGCTTATAGAGATGTTTCACAGGAAAACTTTTCCCGGTTATCCGCCCCTGCACAGGCTGGCCAGGCTGTCAACAATGGGGGCAGACAAACCAAAGGTTTGCAGAGGGAAAGATTGCCATGTTATCTGCTCTAATTAGCAAGGGAAAATGATTGACAGCGGGCTTGTAAAATTGCACTGGTCACTGCTACAAGTGGCAGGGTGAAACCTGGAAACGTTAACACATTATTTTTCATACCCCTTTACAGAGAAATTATATATAAACAAATGATTAATTTCAGAATAATGCTTAATGTGGGTGTTGATTTCCACACATTTCTTTGAGCCTTTAGGAATTTTAGTGGAATGTGTGGATTGTGTGTTGTCAAGTTTCTCTTTCTTAAAGACAACTTTGAAAACTAGTTTTCGCAAATTTGTAGGTAAAATGTGAACAGCTAAAGTAAATGCACTATACTATCAGTGTATGTCAGCAAGACAGATCAAAATGTATGTTCGCACATCATAAGCGTGCATGCATAGCAGAGTACATGTACTAATATCCTGCCTTATCCTTTGTAGGGCTTGATGGGACTGACAAATGTAGGCAATAATATAGAGTGCAATTTTCCTAATTTTTATGTAGCATGCATGACAGATTGTACGTGACCCCTGTCATAAAATGAGTTGGCCTTCAGCGGTCTTTGTGCTCCCTTTACCAGTTGTAGGCCTATCAACTGGCTTCTGACATTGGCACTCAAGGTAGTTGTACAAATCCTTTTCTGCTACCTCTGGCAACTTTTCACATATTACAGCATTCCCATTTACTCACCCCTGAACACTAGCAACTTTAATATTTGCGTGTGATCTACTGATCTTATGCACACAAAAAGTACAAAGGTCTGGGTGTCATTGAGCCCCCACTTTGTGGCAGAGGATAGTTTCAAATTAAATAATACCAGTAACTTGTGATCAGTAAGAAAACTGGAAAATTATCAAATCAGATTATTTCCAAATCTGCATGTTATTGGTTTTCATGGAGGTATAGAACTGTTATCAATACATGTAATAAACTTCAGTCAAATTACACAAGTTATTGATTCATTAATATTGCTGATGCAAAAGACCATCTCACTATATTCTCTTATGAGAACTGACACAAAGTACCTAATTGACAGAGACAAAAAAACCATATGAGCAAAACCTGGAGTAGTCACACAGAGCGAACCTGCCTCTATTGGGCTGCTGGAACCAGCTAATGCTAAAGGGGCACAGTCAAGTTCCTCCTTTTTCTGTGAAACATCTCCATAGGTTATACTCCATTTTGTAAACAGCAAATGTTTGTGGGTTTATGTTTTATGCATGTTTTAGAAGTATTCTTTGTACCAGAATTGCCAGCATATTATAGCAGCACATTTAGCATGTTCAGCGTGTGCACGTGTGTGTGTGTGGGTGGGTGTGGGTGCACGTTGCTGCTTAACACAAGATTTTACAAAATTCCACTTTTCAGTTCTTATTATCTTGCAGCCTTTACCTGTGCAAACACATTATCCATACAAAACTGTACCAATAGGTCATACAAGAGTATCACAAGGAAGAATTATTACTGTTTATTTGCATAATGGTTTGAACTTCAAGACTTGTCCATAATGAACTTCATTTTGTTTAATATTCTGTATTAAATAAGACTCGCATCCTGTTTAAGTTTTTCTTTGCTGTTATTGATGGGTACTTTGTTACAATATTTAAGATTGAGCATACACAAAATATTTAGTTGTGTGCCTCACAATGCAAGTCAAATACACATGCACATTTACAGACCATCTCTCTCACTCACACACATGTACACATTGGCACACACACACAATTTCTAAAATATCACTGAACTTGTCAAAAAGTCACAAGATTTAAATACTGTTAAACAGAAAGAATTTTTTCACTGCATTCTGTTTTATTGAACATTATAACAGTAGATTCTGAGCTAGGCACTATCAGGAGACTAATCTTTACAGCTAACTGTTGAGTGAAATTTTGGATAAATCATCCAGGCTTGAATCCCAGTCAGAATCCACTGCATTTGTATATTTCAGATGTATCTTTCAGCACACTCCATTTTACCCAAACATGCAGATAAGGTTGCACACAGTCTCTCACACTCCCCTGTCAACCCCCTCTCTCCCGCATGCACACACAGAAGCTCACAAAGCTCCCAATTAAAATAAGCAAACCACAAAAAAGGTTAACAGGGATTTCAAAATCATATCCAAAGTATAATGGCATTTAGTCACCTACAGAGTACATCCCCAAAACTCCCCATGCATTTTCTATGGTGCATTTTCTATAAGAAAAACTGGTGCTTGTAATACATCATCATAGAGAGCTGAGTTTCTTAAGGAGTCAAGGCAAAGTTTCACATTATCAGGTGAAAATGCTGGACAAGGGCAATCAATATATGGGTTTTATGAGGTGAGCTATTGAGGAAAACTGAAAATTTAACACCAAATAATTATTTACACATTTAAACAACTAAGGAAGCATTGTCGTGAAACAAAATGTTTCATTTGTTCAGCATTCCATATGCCTTCTCAAGAATGAGATGCTAAAAATGCAGGTAGCTTTTAGATTACAATCGTAGTGATATATGTGGCAGATAACATTTGATGACAAAGTACACAGCAGAATCACAGTTTCTAAGTGAACTTGATGCATATGGCCTCTTTGTGGCTGTGGATAACTGGGTTTGTGCACGTTATCTGGTCACTTTCATCAGCTGCTGGTCTCTCTACATATGCAACCAAAAGAAAAAAAAATTGCATGTGAGAATGCACACTTGCAAACACAAATACACACCCTGTTAATTCTTTAAACCAGAAGTACACTTTATAACTCTATTTTCTTTCGTTCATATCATGTCATCATGCTATCCTAGTTTTTGTATAATGCCAAATCATCTTAATAATCAACAATGCAAAAAAAATGGGACATCCTCATTTCTGGGTAAATTCTGAGGTGCCAGTGAAAATATAAATGACACTCTGGCATGCTTTGCAACAGGCATACTAGTGAGTTTGATAAGACTCCTTAAAGGGTCATACAAATTCTGGAGACGTGACAATTATTTTACAACGCACATCTGCATGTCTGACTCTTGGGTTTTGTCCTTCTGCCTACTGCCCATTCTTCAACAGAAGGATTGTATCCAGTGGAGGACTTTCCTGGTTTTCTTCCACAGGTCACAAACAGGACAGCAATAGCCGAAAGAAACATTAGAAAACCTGCCAACATATGGTAGGGCAAAATTTAAAAAGTAATCTACAAAAAACAGGAAGGACAAGATTATTTTTTCACACAACATAAAGGTCGTCCCATCCTCTTTTCTCATTCTATTTCTATTATCGCTAGTGCATCTATATTTTTTATAAAGGAAACCTTGAAAATTTTTTTAAAAATCACAAGTGCATTCAGAAACACATAGCAGCTCACCTCCCAGATACATGCTGTTGTTGTAGTTCCCAGTCTGGTCAACAACCCAGCCTTTATTAAAAAAAATTATGCAGTCACAGTAAAAAGAGATCAGTCTGTAAAAAAGCAGAACAATTGTACAATATCTCAGTAACAGTCATGAACATATTGATGCAATGCAGCACAGGAAAATGTACATATCTACACATACGATATACAAAACGTGACAAAGCACCAGATTTTCTGGCTGATACCAATATCTTACACTTATGATCATATCTATTAGTACTTATTAATTATCCTGACCATCGACATCCAACTTTTTCAGACTAGAACACAACAAATTTATGTTATGCTCTACTTGCTCAACTCTTGTGAAATTCATGGAAAATGTATAGGCTTTTGCAGTTTACATTGAGTATATTCAAATTTTATTGTAACATATATTTTATACTAAGAAATGGCAAACAAAAAGTTAAATATTGTTATGCAAGTGCCTTGTAAATATTGGGGGCAGGGGGGGTAACTATCAGAATCTGGTGCGGCAAACTGTCCAGGCCAAGCAGAAGCACTGTCTTAGTCCCAGGCCATAATCTATCTCTTGGTCACACGTATGTATATACAGCTATTTATCTGGTCCAACCTGCCAAAGGTGGCGCCACAAGGTAGCCAAAGCCAGCGCTAATCATTTCCACACCGAAGGCGAAAGCCAGTCGTGGAAGTCCAACCAGTGAAATGGTGAGAGAGGACAGGAGGGTGTAGGTACTGCCGTAGTAGATGCCCATCATCATGACCATGGCAGCAACCGACATTCTGCTGTTTGCAAATGACAGCAGTGTCTGTTCCAGGGAATTAAAAAAATAGCAAGATGACTTCAAGAAATATCTCAATGTTTGTTCCTTAAAACATTACAGGTGCGTCCACGTACACATGCATGCACACAGTATAATACACAGATGCACACATGCACTTTAATACGTCCCATGCTGAACATTGTTCATCAAGCAGCACAGAAGTGATGAAGTGCAGACAAGGGTTTGTAATGTGATCACCACTGTGTTAATCTAATTTTCTTTTGTTTTAAATCAAAAGCTAAATAATGTTGGATGAGACAAACATGAATCAAAGCATTTTAGGAAGCGAAATTCTTCAAATATAAAATGTTTCTTTCAAAATTATAAATTTATATACTTATCTTCTTGTATTTGTTTGTTAGCCTGTGTGCAGAGCTGGAATACAATATTGTGCAGTAGCCTGTTTCAAGGCTGTAACTGACAGTCTCATATCAGTGAAAGATCTATAAAGATATTATCAGCACAAAAATGGGGGAAAAATATTGGTAAATATCTAGTTCTACTGTTGAAAGCAGATGGGACTAACCTGCTTTTTGTTTTTAATCGCTGGTATTTGTAATTGGCCAAATAGAAAAAAACTGGTATTTGCAGCAGCCCTAATTAGATGGTTCTGGAGGTGCCATTGTGTGTTTAACTTGTATGGGAACAGTTAAAAAAAATACCCTTTACCTGTGTAAATGAGGAAATAGCATGGAGACCAAAGTACACAGCTAGCTGGTCAACCTTCTCATCGTGCCCAAGAGCTCCAAGTAGAATACGAGATAGGAAAACAGCCACGCCATCCAAAGCAAGGATAATGGCAACTTCTTGATCACTGATTCCCCTCTGAATGAAAACACAAAGTGCTGTTAAAGCAGCAACACAAAGCCTGCCACTCCAGCATATTTCTGGATGGCCATTATGATTATTTGTCAGTACACTTTAACATATTTTTTTATGAAACAACTGAAAAAAATTAGAGAATGTACCTGAAGCTGGAGAACAGCATGAATACATAGGAACAGTTAAAAGTTTAAAGGGTCATCCCATGTTTTTCACTGACATCTAGGTTGAAGACTTTTTCACAATCAGCACGTTAACTTCTTACCGACCAAGACAAATGTGGCTACCTGTTCACAAAATGCTGGCAAGTGTATGTTGAAAATTCCACAAGCAGCATTCGACAGAAAAAGATTCACGCAAAGCATGATGAAAGGGAAGTTTTTGAAGACATCTAAATTTGATTCCTTCTTTCTCCTCAACTCAGATCCAGCATCTGCATCACTTCCAGAGGCAACCAAGACCCTAGCTGGCAGTTCAACATCCTGCAAACTTTGAATGCTGGGAAAAGCCAAAACAGTTTTGTTTTCACTATCAGCTGCTGACTTTTCATCGAGAATATGTGACTGTTTAGATCCAGTGATCCTCTTGTCAGCTGAGGATTCAGGCACAGAGGTTTGCACTAAAGAGGCACTTTCATCCACTTGTATGTCTCCTTCCGCAGCCAGCACACACTCAGAACGTTTCAAATAACCATCCTGCACCTCTCCTTGTTGCAGATCACTGGGCTCAGATCTCTGGAGTAAACTAACAACTTCAGCTTTTGTGCATTCATCTGGCACAAGCATTGAAGAGTCTCCATCTTCATAGTCTGATGCATGTTGTATACTACCTACAGGGTGATTAGCTGAAGCTTTATGCCATCCATGTTCTTCCACATTCTTCATGTCCCCTTCCCCCATTCTGCCTTGGTCAGGTGTCAATATCTCATGCACACCTGCGTATTCCACCTGGACTGGCTCTAAATGCTTTTTCCTCTCCCTTCCCAGGCATCTGTGATGCAAACACCCACACCTGGAGGTGGGCTCGTGGATGGGGAACATCAAAGCACCAAAGACACAGGTGTGTGCTGATAAGCATGCCAGCACAAGCAGCGCCTCCTGCCAGGTGAAATGATCAATGAGGTAGCGTGACAGCATAGGAGCTCCTATTATTCCAATACCTGGAAGCAAAAAGGAAGCAAAGTTAGAGGTTATGTCCTGCATGTTTTAGATCCGTATGTCTCTCAGTGTGTATGTGTGCACTTGGATAGCAGATCCGAGTCTTTATTTATATAAATTCCTAAGCTATGTGTAACAGGGTCGAGCGGTAGCAGGTCCTGTTACTTTCTTAATTGTGGAAACGGCTCTATCACCCTTCCACTCTGGACACAGCCACACAAGACGTCCTCACAGCTCCATGTAAACTTTTATTCTCCCTCACGTCACTGTGAGGGCACAGCAACTAAAAAGACGAGCGACTGACTCGAAGCTCGCACTCTGAATGCACTACTCCAATCAACTCTGACTGAACTCCACTTCTACATTTGTTCTCCTCTTTTTAACCACGCTCCTCGCACATTGTCGCTGACCTTTCGCCCTCGCCTCCCGCTGAGATGCTCGGTCCACCCTTGTTCTAGAGCGACCCTGACCCCCTTATGACTTTAAGTGGCCCTACCCTTCACTGGGGAAGCCTGGTCGCATCTAGATTACGTCCAAGGGTTACGGTGGCCTCGGACAGTGAGTCCTTGGCCCTTCCCTGCACAGATACCCTTTGTTTCCCACTCTTGAGAAACAGACGACCAGTAAGGTGCATGATGCTACTATCCACGCCGTGCCGACTAACAGGGAGTTCAGGGGCCGGTCGGCTGGACGCCAGGGTGTTACGTAACCACCACCCGGCTACATATGCTCCAAAAAAACTTGTTAAGATTATCAAAGTAATCAAAAGTCACTATATTTATCTAATACAACCCAATTTACATAAAGGGGGACCCCAGAATTGTAAGTTAACCAGCCAACTGAATTATGGGATAGCTCTAACATGCTGAAGTGAATAGCATGTTAAGCAACTTGTTAGCCTGACTAGCCTGTGGCAGGGTTAATAGACCAATGTGAATCCAGACCCTGGTGGTAATTCGTAAAAGTTGTTCTATGGACACATTCATCCATTTATTTGACTAGCTTTTCTCCTAGGGTATGCTGCTGGTATAGATCATTGCAATCTGTGCGTACAGACAGCTTGAAAGTAAACAGAACAATGAAAATAAGGTAAATGCACAATGCATTTTTGTTATTTTCACCTGATTTAATCATTGCAGAAACAGAACTCTTGATAACAGTGTGAATCCTTGCAAAAACAATCATCTTAACACTTTTGTTGATTTGTATTTCTTACTGCATTATCTGCAGGCACAAGTCATGATATCATTTCACAATTCATGTCATCATATCAGAACTCTTAATATCATACCAGCGCTTACCTCCTGCTGACAGTGCCACTCCTGTTACAATTGTGCGTCGACGATCAAAGAAAAAATTAACCACAACAATAGATGGAGAGAACAAAAGTCCAAGTCCTATGCCTGGAAAGGAGCAAGAAGACAAGAACAAGAACAGCTTTTTAAAAAATGAAGAATTTTTTTTAATTGTACAGTCTTATCAAGAAAGTAGCAAAAACGAGTTATCAAACTTCAATTCCTTTAAAAACAGCAAAAAGGAAAAGTTCAATGAGAACATGAATGCGACAAAACAAGAATGAAAGCCTATGATGCACCAAATCTGAGCATCAACATAAGTTTTTTTTTAAATTAAGAATGAAAAAATAAGCCACTCTCTTTTTCTCTGAAATCTGAAACTTCTGTCTTGTCATGTAAGAACCTAGAGTATGCACATGCACACACATCCATGCAAACATCCATGCACACACACACACACACACAAGCTAAAACAAACCAAACACGTCTAAACCATGCATGCAAATCTCTAAAACTGAGTTTCCACAGTCAACAACATACCTCCGCAAAGGCCAAAGGTGACAAGCAGGTAACCCATGGACTTGGCAAAGCTGCTTACAGCCAGCCCAAAGGCCAGGAGAGCACCTCCCACCATGACAGTAGTTCTGCAGTTAGTTACTGATGCCAGGATGCCAGACAATGGACCTGCATGTATGAGGCAAGGCGATCTTCACCAGTCTTCTATATCTAAACAGTACCAAAGCATCTACTCTATGTTTTATCTAAGCAACACCCTCCTGATATGCACCTAGTTTGTGGCGAGACATTCAGCAACAACATCCCCTCCCCCACTCTATGTTAACCTTTTTTTCTCCCCTTCCAACCCACCATCGTCTATCCTGGTGAAAATTCTATACTATTAATTCCTACAGTCTGTTTTGCATCTTATATTCAAATATTCATTACCCGTTACCAGCAGGGGTTATGAAATTTCATATTACAGACTGTTGCATTCCACAGCAATGAGTGTCGCCCTCCAACCAATGAGTGGTCACAGCTGACTAAATGTTTTTGAATGATCTACATCAAGCATGCAGGTGAAACTGCTTAAAGTACATGAAATCAGACATTTCTCACTGCTCACTTATCGAATAAGCATTTACTGCATACCATTAATTCATTAGTCACATAGATAACACAATATGGTGTTTTGCATATATCACTCAAGCAGTCATTTCACATGTTTGTTATGCAGACAGGTACATTATGGTTCACTTGCAAGCAAACATTTCTCTTGTAGGAACTTGCTTATCAGTCTTATGCAGTTTAGAACAGAGGTTCCCTAACATGATAAATATAAATATAACTCACAGATCTCATAATAAGAATTTATTACAGCCCACTATGACACAGGCATCATGTGTTCATAGTGAAAATATTGCACTTGTTTTCAGACAAGCATCCCTTAATAACACATCATACCCTAGGCAGTTACCAAACCAATGTCCATCAACTGTACATTATCATCAAACTGAACGCTTCCATTTTGCTCAGAGGCAGATTGCATAGGCATTCATATTTCTTGCCTGCACATAAAAGTGGTAGCACTCAAAGTGGCTGTATGGTCACTTAATATGACTGGAAGGGAAGACATAAACACCCACACAACCAAACCAAGACGTGAAGATCAGGATTTGCATTGTGGCTTCTAACACTGATTATCCTGATCAGGCAATAAGATCAGGCTCAGGTACTCAAGTACCCCCCCCCCCCACACACACACACACACACACACCTACATTGGTTAGGTAAAGCAAGCTAATTTAGCCATGATGAGTGTTACCGTCTGTCACATGCTTTCAGGGTCAGTCAACTGACCTCATGACTTCTCGCCTCCCTCACCTGCAAGCTGCATGAAGGATGAGAACAGGGATGTGACCCAGGCAGTGAAGGCAACACTCTCCTGAAACTCTTCAAGAAAGAGTTTCTGGAAAATTCCAGAGACAAAACCAATCCCGGAAGCAAGCAAGAGGTTCATGAAGGAGCCTGCCAGCACGGCCCAGGCCCACCCATCATCCACGTCTTTCTTGGACTTTGACATTTCTTTCTGGCCAACAACTCTTCCGCAATTAACCACTGCACACAAAAATAGGAATCTGTCTCGTTTCTTTGACCCATGACCATGTCTTCTTGTAGGAGCTGTCAGTAAAATAATCAACTTAACGTATTCTTTCTCCATCCATCTCTCTCTCTCTCACTCACATTACTTTCCTTGTGAACACGGCGGTGCGGTTAGGTGTAGGGAGGGGGGGAAATAGGCAAAGCAGACGGTCCATATGTAGCCCATCCCGAAATGGGCGATGATAAAAAATACGCATAATGAAACTAGCACTATTTAATGCATTGGAATTGCCAAAGAGCAAAATCGAATTGATACAGAAAAAAGTGAACGATAAAAATGGGATCCGAGTACCAGTTAAACTGGCAGTTTTCGAAGAGCCCCTTTCCACTCCCATAAACCAGTTTTTTTACCCCCCCCCCCCTCCCCGTTTTTCCCCATCTTAACATCTTATAATTTTTATTTAGTCCTATTTGTCTGTATGTACTTTAATTATTTTATTTCAAGAGCGACGTCTCTCCTTCTAGAGGGAGCTCGATTCAAAGTTTAGGTTGCCAACGACCAATAGCAATTTTTTTAAAATATCGTAAGGCTTGATTTTTTCATGATACTGTCATTGATTAGAATCACTGCAGATCGTCTAGCATAATGGCAATGTGTCTCAATGATACTTTTTTGTGTGAAAAGAGGCGGCCAGCTTATCGCTTAAAATCAGACTTAACAACACTTAGTGATAATGGCCCACACAGACCTCTCTTATCTCGTCTGCCTGATATATAGTCGGCCGAAGTAGCCCTCCACCCTGCTGATAGAGTTGTCTACCATTACGGTCGGTTAGAGAGCGTCGGTCGCTAGGTGCGCTGACAGTCCATTCACGGTCAGCCAGGGTATAACGCGATTCCGTGGGACTTACAACCTGAAGCCCGCCTTCTCTCCAAATAAATGCATGAATACTAAGATGACTTTCAGAAGCAACAGTGCGTGGTTACATTACCGTACTAATATGCGTTCATTTGCACATTCAAACTTTGCATTAGATCGAGATAGTCATAGGGTCATAGGACAGGTCTTGCTGCAAATATAGGACGTCATTTTTTTAAAAATTGCACAGCTTCCGTCATTTAGAAGAAAGGCGCAGTTATGGGTAGACTATAGTATATATGTATATATAGCCGGTTGAAAAGTGGAAATGTAGTGCCATTCTGTAGTCTAGCCAGCTCGTTGACAGTTTTCTTGAAGTTTTCTGACCGGTGTGAAGCTATAATATATAGTGATCGACTTCCAAAATAATTGACCCAACCAATGATCGGCTGACACAATAGAATAAAAGTACACAAAGAAATCTATTTCGCTGAGTGATATCAGTCTGTTTTGTTATAGGGCCTATACGTAACAAACATGTGTCGTCGTTCGGCACCACTAGTTCTCCCGATCTCGATCTTGCCTGCTGATGAGCAGTCTGTGTTTCTCTTTGTCCCCGACTCCTCACCCCTTCCCCATTTCAACGAACTGTAAAGCCCAAAAAGTTTGTTTCTGGTCACCCGACCGACCCTAAGATTTTCCGCCGACCCTAACAATTTTCCCCTTGAAGGGAAACAAGCAACGCCCGCGCGCGCAAGCATGCACGCCAACAAAATTTTAAAGCCGACCTACCTGCGCTATGTTTTTTGGCATTTGTTACCTGAAACAATCTTTTTAGTCTAATGCACTTTCTGAAGTTCAGAACTGATCGAGACATTAAGTAAAATAAGAACCCTGGGGTGGGGGAAATTAAGTGTACTCTGCGCAATGGTCACAATTATATATATTATATGCATTGAAAGTTTATAGGGGATGGCCAATGGGTGCAGACAGCAGCATTTATTCGTAATTGTAGAATTAGGGTAAAAGCAGAGGAATGAGTACCCAAACAAAAATGCACGAGAAAGACATATCTGAACTTATTTATTTCTGTTTTGGCTGATTGGTATATATGATTGTAATTTAACATGAAAGTCATGAATGCAGGTGAGCGATAAACTATGAATGCCTATAATTAAGTACTATATGACGTCTTGGACGTAGAACATGTACATTGAATAACAAGCCTCACTTGTAGAGAGAGTTTATATATATATCTCTCTGTGGCCTGGAGCTATAAAATTCCACCTACATGACATTTCATGCTTTCTGGCGACAAAGTATACATATGCGCATAGACTTTGATCAGAAGCAGTCATTGCAATGCTCGCCATATGTAGCAGCTTTGCGCATACTGAAAGGAATATATGGGAGGCCGAAACAAAAGGGAAGATCACAGAATACCGCCTTCAGTTTATAGTCCTACATTTAATGTTACCTGACCCCAGTGTACACAATTTGCATAAACCAAACTATAAAATGGAAAGGGAGGGCGGGAAATGAGTACAGTTACAGTAACAACCATAAACTAGATCTGTCGATCCGTGACTGTTCTGCGTACACCCCCATAAGGTCATGGAATCAGGTAAGCTTTTGTTGCTCGTTAACATGTGAATTTAATGAGAATGAACTGTCTAATAGACACGCTGCTGATCAGAATGGCATTCTTATCAGCTTCTCATCTGTAAGGATCGTAGCCTTTCATCATAAACATAAAAATGAAATTTAGGAAAACATAATAACAGGTACATCACTGGCCAATTGAATGCATGAAAGAGCAGGGCAGTATTTTTGTTGATGAAGCACCCGCCCGTTCATCCCAGAAAAAAGGATCGATCAAGAGAAGCATCTATTCCGCCTTTCCATATAAAACTTCATAATTTCCCTACTCAGAAAGGATTTTTAAAATTCCAAATGTAGCAGTGACATGGGAAACCATAAAATTCGATTAAAACCCGAAAGTTATTCAAGCTCATACCAGGCAAAACTGGGTCAGCCAAAATGTTTTGGTGTATCGCTTTCTCATCCGTCATTACCCTATAGCTTAGTCAAAAGTGTGACAGTGCATACACCAGTTAACACAAACAAAATCGCTTTTCTTTTCGTCATATCTATGTTTTTATGTGCTGACATCAAAAGAGTGCTGTTTGAATGTAGAGAAAATCAAAACTATTGTCGTTTTATTTGGAAGTTTGTGGAGAAGCAGGACAAAATATAAATTAGGGTAGATTGAGATGGTAATGACAACGTGTTTTGTTTTGGTTGCCGTTTAATTTTAGTTGTATTTGCTTTGTTCTCAGATACCCGTTATTATGGTTAGTATGGTTACTTGACACAAAGTAAAACGAAAGATTGTTATGAGTCATGAAAGAGGTCCTTGTACGGCGGTGGCTAGAATTGGGAACAAGATGAATGAATCAACGACCTATATAGAAACCGCTTCTCTTCGGCTTATGCTTGGAGTGATGGTTGACTGACTTATAGTTGCTTATATGTCAATGACCTTTTTATTGAATGAACTTAAAGCACAAACGCACCCCAACGCTACCCCGAATTTGCGACCTCCACTTAACATTTCTCCCAAAAGAAAGAAAGAGAATGCGTGCGTGCGCGCTCGCGCATGCTTGTGAGAGGAAGACGGAGGAATATGTTCAGGCAAACCTTCCTTGAAACAAATCAGTCAAGATCTTTTAGGTGTGCACAGTAGACCACGACAAAGGGCTTTTTTCGTGCACACTGACTTATTAATACTTGCAGAGCAGCGATCTCCCTGTCAGATGTCAAAGTCTACAAGAGACGTGGATGGTGGGTGGGGATGGGTGGTGCTGTCGGCCTCCTTCATGAACATTTTGATCTCTACAGGGATAACTTGTGTCTCTGGAATCTTCCAGAAGGTATTTCTTAAAGAGTTTCAGGAAAGTGTTGCTTTCACAGCATGGGTTACTGGCCTCTTCTCCTCATTAACCCAACTTGCAGGTAAGATTTTTTTTAGCAGCGAGTTAATTTACGTTTCAAGTACTCATATATTTTTTAATGCAGCGTATCTTATAATGATAACAATGACAATAAAATGCATGATTTAAACATACGAACAATTAAGGATACATCAGTTTTCAGTGCCATAAATGACCATGAAGCAGTTTTGTGCTCTAATGCACCACTGAACACCCTGTACGAACATATCTGCCTGTACGTCTTCAGAACAGTACTTGAGGAATGAAAGGGTTCATTTAGTCTGGCTTGGATGCCATTTAGCCATGGAATGCTGACAAAAACCAGCATTAACTGCGTGCGTGCAGGACCACTGTCTGGCATCCTGGTGTCGGCAACCAACGTCAGAACAACTGTCATGGTGGGAGGCGCTTTTCTGGCCTTAGGACTGGCAGCAAGCAGCTTTGCCAAGTCCATGGCCTTCTTGTTTGTCACCTTTGGCCTCTGTGGAGGTCAGTCACAGAGATCGGCGTTTGACCTTATTGTTTCTGCTGTGGACGAAGGCAGCATTCAAAAAATTAAGCTTGAGTGTACCGTGCTTTAATTAGGTCTGCCTTGTCAAAGCCAAATGAATGTCTTGCTTTGTACTTCAACTTGTATTTATTCTAATGCGATAATTTTTCCGAAGTTTAATAGTGTTTATTTTTATTTTTCACAGGCCTAGGACTTGGACTACTGTACACCCCATCCATTGTTGTTGTCAACTTTTTCTTCGATCGTCGACGAACGGTCATTATGGGTGTGGCTCTTTCAGCAGGAGGTAAAAAGCATCATTACAGGTATTTTTTTCAGACAGGTCACACTGCAAGTTCTGCCAAGAAAAATTCATAAGGAATACACTGTATTGGAGGATGAAAAAACGCACAAGCAGTCGTTTGATGCAAATTCATGTTGCTTTGCCACAATGTATTTTTGACTAACAAAGCTTTGGGCTTGCATTGTTAGTATAACCTTATGGCAGTGCAGTCTTAGTCTTACTTGTCCAGAAAAAAACTCGTCACAAGGTAGCACGTTTCTGGCTGATGAACAAATCTAAAAAAATAGCGAAAATATTTAAAGTTTTGAAATTTTTTTTGTGCAGGTATTGGAATAATAGGAGCTCCTATGCTGTCACACTACCTCATTGATCAGTTCACCTGGCAGGCGGCACTCCTTGTGCTAGCATGCTTATCAGCACACACCTGTGTCTTTGGTGCTTTGATGTTCCCCATCCATGAATCTAGGTCCAGGTGTGGGTGTTTGCATCACAGATCCCCAAGAAGGTGGAGGAGAAAGGATTCAGATTCAGTTAACGAACAAATTAAGGTGCTCGAGATGGTGGTGTTGGACAAAGAAAAAAATGTTGAGGGAAACGTTGAAACATCTGTGAAACATGACTGCAAGATGAAACTTTCTTTGGACTCTTTACATTCTGCACAGTTGGAAGATAGAAACACGACATTATTAAAGCATGATGAACACCAAACAGCTGATGTTGTCAACCCATTGCAGAGATCTCTTGCACACTTACAGTATGAAGACACGAGTCATGCTTCCATACATAATGAAAACACTGCACTGTCTGGGGAAGATGAAAGACAGAAGGAGGAGACTACTCCTTTAGTGCAAAACTCTGTCCCAGATTCGCTGATATGTTCAGAGGCCAAAATCACTGGGACTCTGAACCCTGAAAAAATTACTAACATTCACCAGACAACAGCAAACGCATCAACTGATGCCAACAGCAAGGTCTGTGAATTCAAGAATTTACTCAATGGCAGTCATTTTCTGGATGAAGAGACTGCAGGTGTGAGTCACTCTGATTCAAAGATTGTATCAGCATGTGGATGTATTCTGAGTTTGCAGGGTGTGGGACTAGAGTCAGCGGTCTCTGCTGGCTCTGAAAATGTTCTCAATGTTAAGTCTGAGTCAAGCAGAGAAAAAATATCAAACCTAGTCATCTTCAAAACTTTCCCTTTCATCATGCTATGTGTGAGCCTCTTCCTATCAAGTTCTGCTTGTGGAATTTTTCTCATTCATTTGCCAGCGTTTTGTGCACAGGTATGTTAAAGACCACCAAGTCTCAAGTATGAGGACTGAATGTGCATAAATAGTAACAGAAACTAGCCCTAACTTTTCCAGAGTAGTTCACAGATACATGGGTACGTTAACTGTTATGCTTGCATCCCATCTGGTTCTTTCTGTAATACATTTTCTCAATTTTTGACATTCAGAGGGGAATAGACAACCAGGATGTGGCCTTCATACTTGCTATAAATGGCGTGGGACTATTCCTGTCTCGTATACTTCTCGGTGGTCTTGGGCACGACAAAAAGGTTGACCAGCTGGCCGTGTTTTTTTCTCTTCATGCAATATCCTCATTTAATCTGGTAAAGACATTTCTACTTCACATCTCTTTTTGTAGAAGTGTTTGTTCCTTAGAATCCTTTCAAAACATTCAATATTCTAAAACCCAAAGTCTGCATATGGACTGAAATCTGCACAGCATCACTGCACTGTAATTTCCTACAACAGACGATGCTGTCATTTGCTGACAACGTGGCATCCGTTGCTGCCATCCTCATGTTGATGGGGCTGTACCATGGTGGCACATATACTCTTCTCTCCTCAATCACCGTTTCCCTGGTTGGACTTCCACGACTGGCTTTCGCCTTCGGTGTGGAAATGATCAGTGCTGGCTTCGGCTACCTTGTGGCACCACCTTTAGCAGGTAAATGCAAGAAATGGTCAAAACACAAAGCCAGTTGACTGAAATACTATAATCATTTTTTAATATTCTTCACCTGCATATGGTGTTGCAATACAGTTAAATGCCCCATTTCAATCAGGTAAAACATTTACAGTAAAACCTTCCTATTAAGACCTTCCCTATCTATTACAACTCCTCTAAGATAAGACCAAAAGTTCTTTCACCAACCCCTTCTGCATTACACTAAATGTACTCTCTATTAAGACCCCTCTCAGTTAAGACTGATTTTGGTGCATTTTCAGAAGCCTTAATAGGGAGGTTTTACTGTATATATTGAAAAGCGCTTAAGCTGTAAAATATTTGTAAAAAGAATCAGTAAGAGCAACACATCTGCTGAAGACCTGAGAGGAAGTCACTTGAATGCACATGGATGTGCTCTCTCTCTCTCTCTCTCTCACATACACACACACATAGAAAAAATCTACCACAACATAAGCAGACTGATTAGCATCAAATAACATGCAAATAACCTGGTCGAACATTATAGTAATGAGGAACTGTGTAACAAGTTAGCATAAAAAATCTTAGTCTGATGCTTTCTTTACTGGACAATTACATGCAAATGCATGTACACATGTGCATGCACAGACACAGAGCAGCCTCCAGAACCTGCCCATTCCTTCGCCTCAGGATCAGACTTCTTAATCATGAATGTCAAATTACTTCTTCTGGTAGTTTAGATAAAGAAATCCTATCTTGTATTTTTTCTCTCCATAAAACAGGTTTGATTGTTGATAAGACTGGAAGCTACAACAACAGCATATACCTTGCAGGTGAGCTTAAGTGTGGCTCCAGCCTTCCCAGTTTTAATGATCACAATCAGCAACACTTGACATATCAGTCCATCTGAGTTCCCTGGACATGGTCTGTTGAGGTCTCACCTGACTCCACCCGACCCCGCACCCAACACAGTGTTGAGGATGTGAGCATTCTCTGATAATAATCTCAAATGACAATAAGATTCTATTTCATGTACATTTTTAATGACACTTTATCGCAGATCTCATAAAATATGATGGCCCACAAAAAGTCACTGAATGAAAAAAACATGAGACTGCAGCAGTGGATATTTATGTTTCCCTTTTCTTACTTGCATCCATTCTCCTGGACTTTTTTTTTTCGTCACTTCCATTCCTCATATTTCACTCCTTTTTTTTTTTGTTCCCTTCTCAGCTTCTCTGTCACTCTTTTCATTTTTGTCTTTCTCTATTTTCAACCTTTCAAAATTCAATCTTTTGTGACATTTTTTTTATTCATCTTTGGATCATTTGTGTAGGCTTTCTCCTGTTTCTCTCAGCCATTGCTGTTGCATTCATGACCTGTAGACAAAAGCCAGGAAGGTCGCTGACCAGTACCCAGTTTACCTCCCATTTCACGAGAGAATGTTCCAGGTATTCAATATTTAAACAATCACAAAGTTATTAAGGGTGGAATGGGTTTAGCTCATTATAATATCTAAGCAAAGACCACTATCCATTTGACATAATGACCTGCTTCCTAACGCTGATGCTCTCTTCTGCATGTCTCGGCTTCTACCTACAGAGGTTAGAAAAAAACCCCAAAAAGATGCCAGATATAAAAGACTTAAAAACAACTCAAATCCAGACTGGTGCCAAGATGATTTAAACGCCTTTGTGTGTGTCTGGGTAACTTGTTAAGGTATGCATATGAATGCTAATTTTACCATTTGTTGCAGAGTCGAGGAGACTGGGAAAAAACCCAACACGAAATAGATTGAAATAAATATACTTTCAGGAAAAACAAATAAGATTCATTTCAACTGCCTATAATCTTAGTAGTATTCTTCCACTATAATAGTAGTAAAATTATCAGGTACATGTATTTGAATCTTTTAAATAGTCTATTTAAAAGATTCAAATACATGTACCTGATAATTTTACTACTTGCATGCACACACAACCTTTCATGCTCCCTCCACACACACATGCTTATCTACTACACGACAGTATCAGTGACTGACAGTGGCATGTGTGCCAAAGTGTTCAGACACCCCTTCCAGAAGGATGTTAACCATAAAGCTGAGATTAACATAAACGGCAAGTTACTTGGTAACCCTACTTCAGACTTCACTATGCTCTCTGAATCACGTACAGGTAGGATAGCATTTTTGTCTTTGCTGCCTTTTCGTCCATTATCTTCCTTTTATTTTTTTCTCTTCCCTCATGTTTCATTTTTATCATCCTTCTGCCTTTTGGTTTCTTCCATCCTTATTTCTTTTGCCCACCATTTTCTTTCTGCCATATTTTGTTTCTTCCCTTTTCTTACTTGCATCCATTCTCCTGAACTTTTTTTTTGTCACTTCCATTCCTCATATTTCACTCCTTTTTTTTTGTTCCCTTCTCAGCTTCTCTGTCACTCTTTTCATCTTTCATTTTTGTCTTTCTCTCTTTTCAGCCTTTCCTACTCTTCATTCTTGTCTGTTTCCTGTTTTTTCACGTCTCTGTTTTTCTCCAGTTTTTATTCTCAGACCAGGCTGGAACAATACTATCCACCATGAAACTGGAAGTAAATGCTACATGGAACTACAGTTGCTAACCACCAAGATACCTGCCCGAGTGATCAGGTGGCGCCTCTCAGGCTCACTCTCACCCGCAAAATTTTAACATTCTACACCTGTCACATAAGTCCTGGCATTCTCCTTTCTGTGCCCTTTGAACCCTTGCTAGGTGTCGTCGTTAACAATACAAGAGAAGGCTAAGAATTTGCAGGAAAACATGTACATCACAGAATATATCCATTAAAAATATGGTTGCTACAATTAACAAGCTCTATTAAACATACAGTTAATCTAGTTCACAAAATCTGTGTAGCATATCTACCTTTGCTGTACACAGTCGAATGACTGCTGAAAATAACTGATTGGTATAAATGTCCTACCAACATAAGGACTACAGTTTTTGCTGTTGAGTAGAAGCTTGAAAAAAACTGCCAGACTTACAAATGTTTAAATACTATTAACATAGAAAAATGCTGCTGTATGAAAAGTTTGAGAATATAACTGGCATGAATATCTCTAGTAAGCACCTGATTGTACTGTTGAACTTAAATACATCATCTAGTGCCAGTTAACAGGTGAATGTCTTGTAAATGCTGTGCCATTTTATGAATTTCTGAAGATAAAAAGAACTTTTGCCTTCATACAAAGCAAATTTGCTGTAAGTCTCCTTGACCAGGAAATATGACTTCACTATTACAACCTGAAAATGGGAGAACAAATGTACAACCTCAGCAACATAGTTCTGCAGTTTCCTCACGACATAAGCAACTGAGATCAGGTTTCCCATTTTACTAGGGACACTCTGAGAAGTTCAACACAGTTCTGCAGTTTCCTCACGACATAAGCAGCTGAGATCAGGTTCCCCATTTTACTAGGGACACTCTGAGAAGTTCAACACAGTTCTGCAGTTTCCTCATGACATAAGCAACGGCTGTACAGATCAGGTTCCCCATTTTACTAGGGATACACTGAGAAGTTCAACACAGTTCTGGAGTTTCTTTGCGACACAAGCCACTGCTGTACAGATGAGGTTCCTCATTTTACTAGGGAAACTGAAATGTTCATTCCTGTAAGGAACCTGATGTACGGATGCTTGTTGTCTTCCGCATGATGAAAGTACTTATGAACTGAATGATGCCCACAAGACGTTCCTGCTTGAGGAACTCAAGATATGTGTCTTTCACATCCTGCCCAAAAAATACAGGTACACAGTAAGTAGATGAATGCAGAATAATCTTTTTTTTTAAAAAAAGTCTTGAAGTTGTCTAGATGGCTAGTATGGAGTACATTTGAAAGTGTGCATACACGTGTGAATACAGAAAAGTTAAAGCTCAAGATTGTTTGAGATGTGCAATCCTCAAAGCACAGGCTCACCTTTAATTGATTCGGATGAACTTTCTTCCCTCCAGGCTGTGTCTGAAACGAATCAAAAGGTCAGGATCTTTATTTTCTTAGAGATATACAGGGATCAGTTCTTTACACAGAACCTACAGCACATTCCACAGCACTGTCCAGACCCAGAAAATTCCTTCGAAATAACATCACTATTTGTTGAAAATTTCTGAATAAAATTATTCCAGACTACCAATATGCAGAAGCTGGTTTACAATGCAAGGCTTTGTTCTCCTCTGAAGCTCCAGTGAAAACCCAAACCTCTCCTCTTGCAAGAAGTTTGGGTACCACAAAATGGTTAACCTTTATCTTCACTCCTAAGTTGTGGACCAGCATCTTTTCCAAAGGGTCACATTGCTATAGGAACCGATGAATTAATTTTGTTTAAAATAAAACAGGCACTTATCCAAACTCACCCGAACAGTGACAGGGTGTGTAAGTGTGCATGCTCACTTTCTACTTGTGTAATAAAAGCTAAATAAATCTTGCCTCAATGTTTCAACTATCCACTCGAACAGATAATAGATTGAAAATTTGTTATCCTTTAACAAATCAAGTCACTCTACTCCAATAACTATGAGAAACAGGTTCATGTAAGCCTTGCACAATATCCACAAAGCATGCAAATATACAAATGATCTATGTGAATCTATGATCTATGAACATTATAATCTCATTGCAGATACCTGCACAAGAAATTTCCAGGCATAAGGCAAAAACGCAAGACCCTGGAAGATGGAGAAGCGTGAATTGGGATACACTGTGGAGAGTGCCTGAAATGACGGGCCAAGTTCTTTGCCCATGCTTTTCAGAGAACCCTGTGTCTTGTTACTGAAGGCTTTGTTCCTCCACAGAGCATCACAGATGTCCACCAGCATGTCATTAAACATGTTGACGCTCTCTCGCTTTCGACTCTGAGTTTGTACAAAGGCTTCCTTATAACTGTGACAGTATAAAATGCAGACATTGGAAAGTCTGAAAAACTTATTATGTTCTTAAATGCACAAAGTCTCAAGAACTCCTCATAATTTATGCAAGCAACATATTTAATTTCACAGCATCCATAACATGATTGAACTTATGAAATTTAAATGTCTGCTAAAAACAATAAACTACAAAATATTTTTTAAAAAGGTCATCTGCAACACCTCCCCATCTCTTGAACTGCAAGTTAACCACCACCAAATAATAAGCATACATGCTAGCATATACAGAGACCTAAATTCTTTTAACAGTTGTTACAGACAAAGATAACACAAAACCAGAGAAGCTATGTAAGACTTCCACTTCTTTCATTGCTTGAGTTTTAGATAGCCTACCGGCAAAATCCCATACAAAGGCAGCCAATAGCAACACTGCAGCCAGAGAAGAGGATATGACGGATCAGGTGTTCTGATGGCAGCATAACAGCCTCCACTCCTAGTTGCAGATTCCAATTTGCTAGCTGCAACACACACATACATGCACACACACACACACACATTAACAATTTTCAAGAAATTTTTGTTCTTCTTGCATTTTCTCTTCTCTCACTGAAAGATACAATGGCAAAGGTGTCTATGCGACATGACAATCCACAAACATCTGACTGTTATTGGTTGCTTAACTTCCCGCCACAAACTGGATGAATATCAGAACTGTGGACTATAGGGGGTGGGGGGGGGGATAGGACCCTATTACTAAGCTATGCACTGAAAGAACCACCAGAATGATAGCTGCAGTAAGATGGTCAATGTGAACCGGAAGTTTAATGTGCAGGGAATGGACGAATGGAGTCTGCACAATGTACAACTCCAGGAAAAATCCTTGGCCACACCAGGATTCAAACCAGCAATCTTCCAAATGCTAGTCTGAAGCTCCACCAACTAAGCTATCCAGCCCCCCCCCTGCCCCCCAACACCCAACAACAGAAAGAAAAAGAACAGAAGAATAGAAAGGAAGAACAAATATCATGAATAGCATTTCGAAAAGAAGGAAAAACAAAAGGAATGGAAAAAATTAAATGGAAAAAAAGGGAGTGGGGGAGATGAAGGAATGAAAAAAAAAAAAGATACATGTGCACATAGTTTTCATGGATGCAGCCAATAAGTCCATGCACATTAACAATACCAGAGGGAAGTGTATGGAATAAATCTGACTGGAACACATAGCATGCAATGTCAGTTTCCCATACTGTGAAGGCGAACCACTAAGTCTTCTCCGTAATCCCCTTACAGTACAAGGTAAATAGTCCGTGGAGGGCTTTTATTAACATGCTGTAAGGGGATTACAGAGAAGATCTAGTGGTTCGCCTTCACAGACTATTTGCCTTGTACTGTAAGTTAGTGTAAGGGCATTACAGAGAAGATCTAGTGGTTCGCCTTCACAGACTATTCACCTTGTACTGTAAGGGGATTACGGAGAAGATCTAGTGGTTCGCCTTCACAGACTAT
>SMGT01011197.1:40800-51042 GCA_004794575.1 Lanistes nyassanus
GATGATAGAGCTTTACAATGATACCAAGTTTTTACTTCCCTTATACCGTTGAACGCGTCGGGGAGATTTTAAAGTTACCGCAATTTAGCTAGCTGTGCTGCCGCAATGGTCGGCAGGCTGCCGCAATTTAGCCGGGACCAATGGGTTCAAAGAGTTAAGCTAACGCAAGCATAATCTTTTAGTCCTGGAATTTTGCTGGTCTGACCACTTTTCTGCCAGGATGCATAACATATGGTGCATCGGGTGACTTCTCTAAAGGTGGAGGATCAACAGCTCTTGAAGAGGTAGTTCTGGGTAGCAGGTGGCTGTTCAGATTCAACCAGCGAAGGAAGCATCTTTCTGGGAGCAGTGTGCTAACCAATTCTTCCTCGATTTGACTAGGAAGATTCTGGATATAACATGATGCCACGATTTCTATAATGTCTTTTGATATTCCAGGCCACCACATTGCTTGTTTTGCTCTTTCTTTGCACTTTGCTATTCCCAGATGTTCATCATGAATTTGAGAGAGGATACCTTTCTCATTTTGAATGGAATGTTGACATACAGAGAAACGTCAAACTCTCACGCAGGGTTGGCTGCACTTAGTTTAGATGGACTGCATGAGATGGTATCTGAAGCTAGCTTTGACTGAAGGCGCCAGCATGTACATATGGGACGACACAGTCGCCTTGACCCCATTGCTGAGATCATTTGACCTTTTGTGGTGATATTCGTGATAGTGGCTGGCAGGGTTTCGAAAACTAGAAAGCCATTCTATCTGCCCAAAACCTTCAGCTGGACCGGTTCTGAGCTGGTTCAAGGTGTTTCAAAGTACCAACTTTGAAGTGTGTAAACCGACCTTTATTTCTCAACCACTTATGATCATTGCCTACTGAGCTGCAAAAGATTATCAGGCAACATGACAGAAAGCACCCAGATGCTATCTGTGATGACTCAAAGCATCTGACACTTCTGTAGTGCTGCCTAACAATCTTGGACTGACTTTTGACAAACACCATGAGCATATACCTTGGAATGCATATAGATGACATCTGCTTATCAACCGAAGAATCAGGGGGCAGTAATCCAGACCATTCCAAGTCAGCAGATAGCTGCTCAAGAAGTTTTCCACCACAGGTATGCCCTCCTGATCGAGATTCAGATGGCCAGAACAGTCATGTGACTTTTTAGCCAACTTCATTCTACAAGTCATGTCTTGACAGGTAATAAGTCACAACTATAAGTATCACATCTTTATATAAAAGAAGTATGCAGCAGGGCAGTTACAACATAAGAAGTTGCAACAAATTACAGTATCATGGTAACCATAGAAAAAGTTACAAACGGTAATGCTGCTGTTCAAACCCTACAAATTCTGTGCATATCCAACAACTTACATAACATAAACACACATATACGATATGGGTGTGTGTGTGTGTGTGGGTGGGTGGTGACCAAAGCATTATCAACGTTTTCTTCCCTGACTTTGGACTCACAGTCAAAAAGAGAGCTATACGATAACTGACATGAACACAGCAGTAACAATTTTGAAAAGACCAAACTTCCATGCTACCACTAAAAAATGGATTACCATCATCTAAACAGAAGTAGCTAATACAGTCATGTAGCTAACACAATGAAAACCTAGCCAGCAATCAGCACTTTACCTGCAGGAAGTCTGTAAAATCAACAAGCTTTTTGAGAAGCATTTCATTATCTTCAATCTTCAAGGGAACGTTGTTAAGAAATTCTGAACAAAAACAAAAGCTCAGGTAAGTCCTTGATCTGTTTTCATCACGCTCTCAAATTTCCTTCATTGAACTAAAATATGAATTTTTTCTGGTAGAAAAAGAGATCACTAGTACTAGCTGCAGCAGCAATGAATATTTTCAGCATGGCAAGATCACCACTACCAGCCCATGACAAACAGAATCAGCTTTATCACTATCATCAGAACCATGACATCAGGAAATTGCCATGTAAGGTAAAACTTTTGCACATGCAATTTCCCAAAGATGATTATCACATCACTATTTGTAATCACCTTCACTTAAGGTATGTTGCAGCCAAAAATTAAAACGAGCTGCAACGACCTTATCTGCTGCACAAGCCATCAGGTGTTGCAAGACTGGATTCTGTAGGCAAGCTGCAATCTGGCTAGGAAACTGCCACAATAAATAAATACACCACTTCAAAGTCACTTCTGAGGCAAGAAACCAGGTGATGAAAAACACATCTAATACAAATGTCAGTCTTGGTGCTCTAAAGCTGACTGACCTCACAGGCCAATATTAACCTGCATGCCCTAAAATTGTCATGCACGGGACTAGACTGAGTTTTTCATTCTACTCTTAAATGTTAAATGATGCAAGACTTTTATGAATTATCCACAAAGTGCATACAGGCAGTTTACATCTGCTGTTTCATTTAACTAAGATTTGAGTACAGATACGTATGTTCATTTAAAGATTTATCTGAGTATAAATGTGTGTTCATTATTTTACTACTCAGATAAATATTATCGAACAAGCCACAACTGCATCAGCAATATAGGATAAAAGGTTGGGATTTCCAGTTTGTTCAATATTAATAATATGGGAGCCCCTCTATTTTAAACAGTTGGCACAGTAATGCAGCTCTAAATCTAAAACCCCAGTAATACATTGTACCTACATTCTGTGGTAGTACAGATGGCAGTATTGGGTATGGCTGTATATTGCTGCACTATGTGGCTACAGACAGCTGCATTCTGTGTTGCTACAGTTAGGGGGATTCTATTATGTGTGGCTACAAGACCAACTACCCACATGGCAGCAGGAACCTTTGTTGACCAGAAGTGTGGCTCTTAACAGTCAAGGAGTTAAGCTATAAGGAATAGAATAATTAATTGCACGGGGTTAAGCTATAAGGAATAGAATAATTGCAACAGTTTTTCGTAACCACCACCACTCCAATACAAAACTTTTTAAAAAAACAGATGGGTTCCTCCACCCCGACCCGTTTTTTTTAAAAATACGAACCTCGATTTTACTCAGGTTATCCAGCATGTTGGTAAAAGTGTCAATCCGGACAAAAGGAACCCGGTCATAGTTCACAGCCAAGTGAACGTGGTCCGTGCTCTCAGTCTGCTGGACTTCAGCTGAAGCAGAATGTCCTATGGGAATGGAAAGCCTTTGCTTCTTCTTGGGCTGTAAAATCGATTCACTTGGCATGCAGCTCTTATACAACGCATGTATAGGCACACTCATCACTCTACAAGCTCACAGCTTATCCTGGATGTGTACACTCTTATACAACACATGTATAGGCACACTTATCACTCTACAAGCACGCAGCTTATCCTGGATGTGTACACTCTTATACAACGCATGTATAGGCACACTCATCACTCTACAAGCACGCAGCTTATCTTGGATGTGTACACTCTTATACAACGCATGTATAGGCACACTCATCACTCTACAAGCACGCAGCTTATCCTGGATGTGTACACTCTTATACAACGCACGTATAGGCACACTCATCACTCTACAAGCATGCAAGCCAGGCACATGCACACACGCACAAACACATATTTACATATTCTCTGAATGCATCTTGTGCACTTTTCTTGAAAATTGAATAATTCTAAAATGGAACCTTTATTCTTGAACCTCACACAACAGGAAACCATCCCTGATACTCACTGGAGGTCTGGTTCCAAGCTGACGAGACTTTGAAATGCACAGGTCCTCTGTTCGTGTGCTTCCAGATTCACTGAGCAAGGCCAGACCTGTGAGCTGAGTTGAAGAATTCTCTACCATTGCTCTTACTTCACTTTTCCACTTTCGATCATAGGATCCAAAGAACATCTGCAATATTTTAATGGTCAGTCATAATTTATAGCTGTTTAACCCCCCCACCCCCCCAAAAAGGTAAAAAAGTAAGACACAGCAGGTTCCCAAGAGTGGTAAGGAAATAAGTAATGAATTCTCCTCAGCTTCAGACTTCCAAATAAAATTGTCATGTGATCAGGCATGCGATCATTTGAGTGTCCCAACAGATACAACCATACATGAACACAGCAAAGACCAGACTTCATGACATGCCAAAAGGGATCCCTTTCCAACCACATCCCCTGGACACCCCCAACCCCAACCCCATGGTCTCCTCTTATAATAAAACATGTTTATAAAACAAGAAAAAAGAAACCATTTAAAAAATTTGTTAATGAAATATTTTGATAAATTATATACATAAACGAACTTCACCTTGTTTGATGAAGGAAGAGCAAATGAGACCAGGTTCGGGTAATAAAGCTTATAGATTGTTAGGACCCCAGCCAGGCAGGGCTGACATCCCTGGAATGGAAATGAAACAACTATATTTTGTTGTCATGTGAATGAAATAAAACACATAAGAAGGCAAAATCTGAAGATTTTTCAATGCCCAGATAAACAAGTCCATTCTGGGGTGAATTTGCCTGAGAAACACAAAAGGGCTTACTGGGTTGGGAAAGGGAAGTTGGGCTGGGCGTACAATGTATTTTTTAAAATTTTTTAAATGATAATGATTAGCTAGACCTATTGTTCTATGTTTATTATCTGACATATCCATCAAGAACTTGATGAAACATGAAGTTTTACTTTGTGCATTGTGGTCTGATCTTTTCTGAACAAGCTTAGCTTAATCTTGAATAAATTTATCACAAGCAGAAAACGTCCATATGAAATAGAGGGGGGAAAAAAGACCCCAATAAGTGCAGTGTTTTCAACATTGCTTACCGCTCGTCCCTGGATAAGAGACAAAAGCTTTCGAACTCTGAACATGCGAACATCTTCTTTGCGGGTGAGTAGGAACAGCAAGTGACAGACATGGGGAAGCTGAAAAAGTGACCTGAATTTTTTACCACTTATCATAGCTGCAATAATCTCCATCTGACTGAATTTTTACAGCTGAATGAAAAAACAACTCTTCTATCTAATAATTGCTAAAAAACTTGAGTAGAATTTTGTGCTACAGAATTGTTATATAAGGAGTATATCATGCTAAAAAGTAATAGGAAAACCTCCAGGTATAGTAAGAAACACAACATTATGTATTCAGACCAAGAAGCTGATTTTTGTAAGACCCCACACATCAAGAACATACTCACCATCACCTGGCTGTCCAAGAACAGAAAAAGAATCCCATACAGGGCATGAAGCTTGTCATAACCATCGATGTAGTCATACACAACAAGGATCCATCGAAGAAGAAGACACTAAAATGTATTAAAGCACTGTTTGAGATCCAAGTCTTCTCAAAGAAAATCTCCAAGCTATTCTCACAAATAAAAGTTGAACACTAAAAGAATCCCATAATAATTATAATGTTCAAAATTTTAATAAACTAGCTGGAAAATATTTTCTTTCGTGATACTGGAATGCAAATAGCTGTTGAAACACAACTGTCATTTTCAGATTACTTTTGTTCTGGTTGTTTACTGATGTGACCACTTCACATGACTTCACATGATATATAAAGGCCATTTTGTTTTTTTTTTTAACTGTTTAAACTCTAGTCTAAGAATCTGACCTGTATAGCAATAGGAGGTTTGTTAGATGACATCCACGAAATGGCTTTTACAACAGCCTCTTGCGGAATACTTGATGATGGCACCAGAGCACGTATCAACTGCCGGCTCACTGTCTGGGCTGTATGTTATTTACAGAAATCCAGAAAAGTGTGTTTATGGAAATACAGAAATAATTATATACTTGAATACATTCTGTATTCTCATAATTTGTTAAATGTACTTAATATTAGCATGTCTTATGCAAATGATTCCGAACATGCAACTATCCTTTGCTATGATCATGAAGACAGCAATATTTCTTGGTGGTTGATGTCACAATAGCACTTATGCCAAAGTCAAAGCTGACTTCTATAAGCCCATGTCATATCCAGAAAACACATGCCAGAAATTAAATAACACTCAAACTTTAATTTATTTAAACCACTATGCTTCCTGGTAATGCTATGTAAACCTGTATTTCACTTATCAGTGTAGAAATCAAAATCATAAGACTGCATGCACAGGCTGCTTCTAGTTCAATGCACGACTCCATCTTCAGCATTAACAAAATAACAGTCACAATAAGTATTTCATCTAATCTTGTGAAAATCTGTTGCGGAAGTATCATTTGGAAAACAAAAATTACCAAAGAATCCACTGGCTGCAGCATCCACTAATGGTGCGATGTGTGATGGCTCAAGCCCACTTTTTTGTGCAGCGTTCTTTATAATTTCCAGGGATGTCTGCAGCTGTACATTCCCCTTTGACACCACTCTGGCAGTGCCTAATGCATAGGATAAGTAAATAAATCATTTGATGACAAATGGACAGGTTGCTGATCAATCAAATAATCTCACAATCTCACATTATGATTATCTTCTCATTCGGGATTAAAGGCTCTGTTATAGCTTTAAACTTTAAATAATAATTTTAAAATCGAATAGAATAAGAATAACTTTACTGTATACTATTACTAATCTGTCACTGCATGAATTGTTGATAGATAGGCATGTTAGATGTATACTCAATCATTGGTAAAAATTTATTTATAATTTAGATCTACCTTAAAATCGCTTGCCAGAGATGATGTTCAACATGCACAATAATAAGATAAGTTCGGTTCATTATGTTGTGTTAGTACTATATCAGCATGGTTTTGGGGTAGTAACTAGTAGGGTAATCATTAAATGTCAGGAGGTTGGTGATATCAAGTGATATTGAATACCTGAACCTTCATTTAATACTATATTAGTATATACTATATATACTGTTGCGAACTCTCATTCTCAACAGCGTTCTCAGTAATCTTTATTCAAGTTTCCATTATATTTGTTATTATTATTGTCATCGAGCGACGGAACTGCTTAACAGATTTGTTAAAGTCTAGTTGAACAATGCCGTCTTTCTTCAACTGCTTTAAGACATCAAGGATCATGGGAGAAAACGATAGTACACTGCAACTTGGGACAAATCAGATTTAGAGCAGACGACACGTACTGTTCATGCAGTCAAAAGTGCACATATCTCTGATTCTGCTAATCAAAATGATGGTAAATAATATTTGAAAAAGTTTTACACTCACATTTTGCAAAGTACTGAACTGCCTCACGCAGACCATTATTTTTCCGATCGCTCCTTCCAGAGCTCATATTGCTAGAATCGTCAAAATCTACTCTTGCTGAAGATGCGCCAAGTTTTGAAACAAAAGTCGTCCATTCATCTCGCGTTATTGTGCGAGAAGTCTAGCGTTTTCATTTCAAGATCTGACAACATAAGGAAACTGACCATTTCAGAATAGCTCCTCTGCGGTTGAAGTATCAACCTTCAGAACAAATTATTATAAATGACTTGCCATTAAAATTCCTTAGCATTTGTTCAGTCTCTCTCATTTAAGTATTATGAAAGCAATAAGTGGCATGAAACGGCTTGAAATGGAGTGCTATTTTCGGTGAGTAGCTTTTCCCGCCAGTACCCAAATTGGGTTGATTCAATCACATGCTTGTCACATGACCGCTATAGTCCGCTTGATTCCAAATATTTGTGCCGAACGTATTTCGCGAAAGAAGTCGGGTATTTGTACTGCATGAGTGAGGATATATTTTTTGTTTAGTCAAAAACAACGATGTGGTCGCTAATTGTTCTCATCCAAGTGTGCATGAAATGTGTTCTCGCGCGTTTCAAATCCACATTTATTTATTTATATACTACGGACCGACCTCCATACAGACCTTCACCTTGTACTAGTTGAATGAAGGTCTGTGCCCCGTTGTCACACAAATGAAAGAGCAAATTAACAGCCTGAGCATTATTGAGTTCAGGGGCACTTGCGGATTTTTTTTTTGTTTGTCTCTGTAGTTGTATGCTTTTTTAAAAAGCGATATTATCTCTTGCGACGCGAAAACGCACCATATGGGGTTTTTTTCGGCTCGAAAGAGTGCAGTTTCCACGTGTAAGCAACTTTGAAGTCAGTCATCCAGTTTGACTTCGCTAGTTCGGTAGTGTATATAGTTGTGCCTACAGATTAGTCTCCGTAAAAGGCGTGCTTTATGTTAGCAAAACGTTTTCAGAAACCTTGAAATAGGTCACAGGGTAACAAGTCCGGTAATACGCCGTATGCACTGTAGGGTCCATGATCGTACAAATCGGAGGGCCATAGTTATTGCCAGCGGTTAAAGACCGCGGAACCAATGATTATAACCCGGTCATGCACTGAACACGAGTAGTTTCCCCGGCTTTTGTTCATTACGTCGAAATGTTCTGGACAGGAAAATTAAGTCCGGAATGATATTAATGTGCCCTCCCTAGTTAGTGTTTTTCTGATGCTTATAGGCAACAGCTGGCTCCACCACGTAAAAGCGCAGAAAAACTGGAGCCAATCAAATGACGAGCTCTATTTAGGATGTGTAAAAAGCGGAGCCAATCAAATGGGGAGCTATATTTCGAAGGTCTTTCCAGAGGGAGGGGGGTTTAGGGGTAAGGGATGGGGGCTAGGTGGGGTGGGGTATAGGCAGTAAAGATCTTCCAGGAAACTGCAAGGTTTTCAGTGGTGACCCTACGAGATTAGCATATTTTACGTAAGACTGTATTTTGATTGGCTCCAGTTATTCTGGGCTTTTTCATGCTCCTGTCCTGACAGAGCCAAAGAGTTCCAGGCAGTGGGAGGGTGTAAATCTTGGAATGAGTTGGGAATCAGAACGAAGTAAACATTCGGGAAGTGGGGTGCCGTCCTTGAGGAAAGCTATTTATAGCAATGAATGGCCAAGATTCACGGATGCCTTGTTTGTATCGCCATTCTAATGACCAGTTTAATTTAAGTACTAGACAGAAACTTTCAAGAAAGGTCAAGTGAAGATGTGCTTTCTACAAGGGTCATTTTCATGATTTTGTTTCTGGATACGCAGAATGTTTTTGAAAAACTGAACAATTATGTTTTTAATCCCAGCCCCTTTAAAAGTGAAAACACATCTGGTTGATGAAAAGAAAAAGAAATAAGGCAACTAAAACGGCGGTAATGCTAAATAGATGGCGCTGACACCACTAGGCCTTCCACAAGATCGAAGTGTATCAAAATCATTCGTAACGTTTTCAGTTCCTTTTTATTTTAGGTGATGTTTAAGTATATGCATTAAGAGTTAAATACTGCCATTGTTAAATAGATATTGCGATAGTCAGGTTTACCCATGGAATCATTTCGCGCGCGCTTGCTCTCTCTCATGCACTCACACTGATCACTGTCACTTTCTGACCATTCCACCCCGCACCCACACATGCATTATTATACACATATGCACGCACAGTCATCAAGGCTTACGTATTTTCACTTTCAGAAGAGTCCTTAGATATAATTATATATCTCAGTTTATATTTTTAAAGCTACACACACACACAAAAATGCGCGCGCCCTAGCACACACAAACATCGTCTGTTTACTGGGCTGCAGAAACACAGAAACATCCAAGTACAGCTGTAATAATTGTTTAATTCGGTTGATTGGATATGAATGCATTCATTCAACAATGTTTATACAAGATCGCGCGGACACTTCTATGATCATTGGCTTGTGTGGTGTAACGATCTTTTCAAACCCACAGATTTCACCGTCATGTGCACAGACGACTGCTGAAGGTTCCAGTTGTTGGACTTGTCGCTACCCCGGCTTCCGAACATCCCTGGGAGAAAAAGGTAGTTTTTGTAAGAAAAAAGTCAACAAAAAAGATGTTTTATTTTCATATTTCAATTATTTTTTGTTTCACATTCTCTGTTCATCTGTTCGGGTAAGGATATCACTTCAGAGCTAAATTTACAGTTGGAGATCATAATGCCAGCAGTGATGGAGGCGTTTCATGCTTGGCGCAAGGCAAAGTGCCATCGCTTTCCTTTTAAAAAAGATAAGAAAATTTAACCAAAAAATTCTATTTGAAATCTGAAATTCAAAAATCTGCCTTTCACTTACATTCAGATACAACAACTCAGATCCTAGGTAAAGAGAACAAAGGTTATGAAAATGGCTTTCAACTAAATACACAATTAAAATCTTTTTTAAAAATCATGGTGTCATCGTCATCTTCATCCAAGCACGCAGATTTCGGGACTTCTCCCTACTCTGTTTCCACCACTCACCTGGTGACAGTAGGGTTGGACTCCTACTTCTAGCCTAGATAGGCTTAGTCGGTTGCGGACTGGCCTGGCCCCTGCAGTGGCCTTACGCTAATTTCTACAAAATG
>SMGT01011198.1:0-14120 GCA_004794575.1 Lanistes nyassanus
GGTAAAGAAGATCGGAGCTTTTAAGACCAAATGCATCAGCAAGCTTTTAGAATCTCCTGGACAGAACGCGAAAATTAAACGTCCATGTCTGCAGCAGAGCAGACAGACCCCCCGCCACCATCAGGGTGCCACCACACCAGACGTCATAACACACTCGCCAAGGTCGTCTTGCGAGGCGCACACTGGAAGACGGAAGGACGACAGGAAGGCAAAGGAAAAGCTGGTTTGACAACATCAAGGAATGGACAGCATGTGGCATCCCGCGCTGCTGCGGATCATAGCAGGAAACACACCAGGATGCAGAGATTGTCGGAAGCTGCATCCCGCATGTCTCCCCCCCCCACACACACACACACACCACGACCTTCTGGGTCAGGGGACTGAGATAAGAGATGATCTGGATACGTTTCAGTCTATAGCTGTAGCATTAATTAAATATCTACCCAAACTACAATTAATAAAGAACAAATGAGGACAGAGCGCTTAAATTATCGAAAGATAACTCCAACAAAGATACTGGCAGCGCTCACACATAGCCGTATGCAGACGCCTGTGCCCAAAGGGAGCTTATCGTACCTAAACACGTAGCAAAGAGAGGGCCGAAAGAAAGGAAATTGGCAGATCCTCTGCGATCCTCTGGGTCTGCCTAGTTCCTTTCTTTCGACCCTCTCTTTGCTACGTGTTTGGGTACGGTAAGCTCCCTGGGGCACAGGCGTCTGCATACGGCTATGTGTGAGCGCTGCCAGTATCTTTGTTGGAGTTACCCAAACTACAGTTAAACTCTATAGAAAGCCTAATTATATATATATATAACATCACAATAGGACTTTGCTACAGTATTAAATGTGAGCATACAATAACTGATGATTGCTACACGACTAATTCTATCCGCACCATAGAGCTGTATGGCTCCACTTCATTTTATAGCAGATTACAGCCTGACATAGATAAGTACGACTTCTTTAGCTGGATCAACTGGTTTTTGTTCGGGTTGGTGGGTGGTGGGTGCAATATTAATGATACAGCTATATAATGAATTGCACAGCTACGCAATGAATTCAGTAGCTATAGAATGCAATTATATAGCTGTAGAATGGAATTGTAAGTATACCATGGATGTTATAAATTTTTGGTGCCCCATAGCTGTTTTCGGGAAAGGGGTGGGAGACGGGTGTGAATGCAGACGTCCGGGAGGTACCTTAACCGCATATTAAAAGGTTCTGTCGGAAAAACCCGAGCCACTGTGACGTGGAAGACATGGCGCCAATAGGCAGCACATATTTCACAGCGGGCGCGTTTTCGCTTGATTGATGAGGGCATCAAAGCGTGAACAAGACGCCTTCTGGAACCTTTTTCCCAAGTTCCAGAGTCTGTGTTGCCTGGTGACGAAACTCAAGACAACTTGACATAACGACCTACGAAAGAGACGTGCGCTTTTGTGTGCGCGCGCGCGTGTGTGTGTGTGTGGGGGGGATAGGGGGTTAGCTTAACCTGTCTTTGTTATGGGTCTTTAATTTGCGCGAAGTTGGAGAGGGAGGAGGTAAGTTCCGTCTTGGAATGGCACGGTTCCCACATTGATCAGTGACAAACAGGACATCGCAATCTACACATTATCATATCAGCGGCTAACTTCTCATCACTAAAGGATTGAGATGCAGCATATACTTCTGTAATAAGGCCGGTAAGACTGTGGAGGCTGGAGTGAACGGGGTGTCAGGATATTAGATAGGAACCCTGTTGTCTTGTTCTCTACAAAACGTGCACAAAACCTTCTGTTCATCACAGTAGTCTTTTAGAACCACGGTTTGCCTTGCAAAACGAAACACCTGGGAACTCCTAAAGGGAATTCTCCCAAGGTCAGAGAACCACCGCGGGCTTGCCACTGACACAGAGAGCCGTAGGTCGAAAACACGAGTCCGCATCACGTCTTTCAACATCTGCTTTATCCGACGACTCCTCATCCGCCTCGCCCAAAGACCAAAAGGGGTCGCCACTGGGTGAAGCGGGGCACAGATAAACAGTCGCCCCCTCCACCCCGCCATCCATCTTGACAGTAAAGGTGCAACCATTTGGGGAACCCACCATGTTTAAAACTTTCTTGGGAAGGACATTGCCTGACAAGTCTGGTCACAGGGAAAACATCACTGACAAATCACAGACAAATCATAGTACTATTTCACAAACCCTTCCGCAGGTCATATCAGTTCAGATCTTTGGGCGGGTAGCAGTTTTCTTTGTCAAACCATTCCACGATGTCCGGAATAGTTTTCTTGTATGTGTCCAGGTTCCAGAGTCTCCGGCACATTTCGCACATGGCGACGGCCTCGTAATGATAGTGCATGTAGTGGATCCTGCCGTCGCTGTTCCTGATGGGGTAGTCTTCGTACATAACCTGGTACCCGTCCTTGGCTTTCAGGATCTTAAGGTACTCCTCGGGGTGGCTGTCCAAGTACAACAGGTAATCGGCCAACTCCTTCACCGATGGGAAGTCTGCCGTGTTGATGAAGATGCCGGGTGGGACGTGGTGCTGAGAACAAAAAGGAAAAAAATGATGGTAAACAGGTAAGGACACATTGACGAAGTTCTCAAGGGAGACACAACCGAGTCACTAACAAGACTTACTTCGACGACTTGCCGGATAAAATCTAGTGTTCAGCGCACTTAGCGAAGTGATCGCAGTATTTTAATAGCCAGATCACTTTTCGTAAATTTATCTCTTGGCCTCTACGAAGGAGCTAATCAACTGGAATGAATGTTATTTGTGGTTGTAGCTCTTTAGGTGTTCTTCCAGCTCACACTGCAGCCACTCAGAAAGGACAAGCAAAACAATTTCCATGCTGACAAGGAAGGCAAAACGCTTACATAATAGTGTTATTATTTGAGATCCATGCGCGTCAACAGACCGGACAAAGGGCAGTGAGCCGTGGGCCGACGGGCGGTGTCGGACAGCAGCAGCGGCGGCGCTCATTAAAGTATGTAGAGCGAGCTTCAACAAAAGACCTGCTCCTCCTGCTGGAAGAGTGAGAGAGAGGAAAGTTGCGAAGCGAACCCGCTTCATCACAACGTGATGTACAGACGGGAAACAGAGGCGAATGTGTGGAGCCATGATCTAACCGACTTTGCAGGAAGTAGGCCGATTTCAGTTTAAGAACTCCAGATAAGGGTTTTGACAAGAAACAGCTCGGTAAACATCGTGCTGAGGTAAAGGAATTAGATCTGGCAATAAATGCATCAGCAATCTGACTCCCGGATAGCCAAACAACTCTTCCTATACTGGTACTAGGTGACAGCTACAAGGACGGGTCGCCTGGGAAAGGTCACGCGGCGCTTCCCCCACCCACCTTGTAGTCGTTGCTGCCTCGCGCCACAACCACGACGTTGGCCTGCAGGTAGCGGAACAGTTTCTCCGTGACGTAGTCCTTGCACAGCGCGTTCTCAAAGGCCAGGAAGAACTTGTACTCCGTGTCGATCAGCCTGAAGCACGTGTCGTCTGCGCTGCGCGGGCACTTGTGCACACCGCATGCGCCGAACGCGTCCACGGGCACGTGCTGCTGGAGCAGCTTGACGTAGTCCTCGCGCCGGCCGTGCGTCTTGCAATGGCTGACCAGCCAGAAGGCGAACTTCTTCTTCTGCGCCAGGATGGCCGTGTAGTTCCTAGCTGGCACCGTCTTCCTCTTGACAACAAGACCATAGAGGTCGACGATGTCAGAATCGAACCTGCAACAGCCGCAACAAACTGTGGATGAACCCGTGTGCACTGATCTCTCGAAGGTTTGGTTCATACACGCTCTTGTTTAAAAAATAGTTTGCGCGATTCTATTTTATATATTTTTTTATAAAATAATATTTAATTTATTTCTCATCGTCCACAAAGCTTGTCTTTTAAAGAGTTTCTTAACAGCGAGAAAATCTGCGCCATACTTCGCTGTCTTTGTGTATGTACGTATTACACACGTATACATGCGGCTAGGTGCAGCGACAGCAGGATTCAAACATTTTTTCACGTCAGATTTTTTGGCCAGCAATAAATTTTCAGCCTATCCACGATATCCATAATATGCAGACGAACTGGCTAACGGGGAAAAAGTTAATAAAGCATGGTTTCTGGGGAGGGTGCGCAGCTGGCGAAAACACCTAGACATCCTGTTTCTGTCTACAGCTTGCGAGTTTTTTTGTTCTTTCTGTCTGACAGACTACAGTTCAGAGATTTGTCTAAAAGGCCTTTCTTAACCACACGAACGTGTGCACGTTCGCTGACCCTGGCAGTGTGCGTGCTTTCAGGCACTCAGACATATTGGTGGTACGGTGGTACGGTGGTATGGTGACAGCCGTTAACACCTATAACATCAAGAAGAAAGAAAGAAAGGAAAGAAGGAAAGAATAAAAGGCAAGGAAAGAAAGAAAGAGATAATGCTTTAGGCTATTGATAAAGCATTGTTTGCGCGCTGGCTATACCTTTACAGGTGAAGTTCTTTGTTCAAGCTTTTTATAATCGATACTGTGAAATCGTCACACATGACGTCACGTAGGTCAAAGGTAGGTGAGATTAGGGAGGGGGTGTATCTAATATAATGGGGCTCAAGTGCGAGGCCCCTATTCAGCAGCAGCACGCGGAGGCAGAAAAGGGCTTTCATGATTAACCTCATACAGACTTGCAAGAACTAAAGACAGTCAATCAGTTTCAGTCACGAATTATACTCTACATAAAACTTGTCGACATCGTCAAAAGCTGCCAGAAGTACAAAAAACAGAAAAGGGCGGGAGATATTAATACCGTACTGTGTAACAGTCGGTGGCACAGCAGTCGTCAAAAAGTCTCAAATTCAGCTCATAAACACGAAAGCTAGGTTACGCGGCCACTTGTAACTGGTTTGAACACGTAAAGTGCCCGTGAACTACGACTCTATGGCTGAACATAATCTGGGCGATCCTTGGAGGGACAAGCTTATAATCCTGCGTCCCCTAGGGTGTACCCAAGTTTAGGGCGCACGACACAGACAACTAAAAGGTTGAATTTAAGTTCCCAAACCAAAATCTTGCCTTAAGTGGTTTTGAAAAAAACCAGACTATCTCATACGGTTGTGCAAACTTTTTCGGTATTTGAGACCTGTCTTGCAGCAACAATAACTCAGGTGCAAGGACAGGTGAAAAATCCGAACGTTTCCACCACAAGCTGTGCGATATTTACTGATTCAGGGAAATGCTCCCAGCCTGGGTTCAGTTTATTCTTCGCAATGAAATCTGAATTGCGCTGTACCATGTCGTTTAAGAAAAACCAAGAACCCTTGCTCAGCGCACACATTATGGAAACCTGTGCTTAGACCGCCAAAGTTTGTCCAGCGAAAGATCGTCCAGTTAAGAACAGCTTTTATGTTTGAAGGGCAGATCCTGGGCAGCCAGTCAGCTTGAGACATTAAGCCCGTTGCAGATGACAATAATCTTGCTTCTCACCTTAATGGCTCATAAAGATCCATGTGCACTTTATGTCGACTGTTCACAACAGACTCTCCATGCTCAACACAACAACAAAGAAGAGCGAAAAGAGAAGGAAACAACAACAGCAACAACAACGCAAAAATAAACAAGGTGTGGCTGTCTGTACGAGAGCTGGAGAACGAGGTGTTGTTTGTGGGAGCGCCCTGTGTAGGAAAATATTGTCTATATAGGCCCGTCGTGCGTGCAGGGCGCACCCCTTCATAAAACGAGAATGTTTACTTGAAATGCGTGCTACTTTTAGGGCCTTTCTTTACAGCGGGCATTATCAGTCTGGTAAATGTATGTACATGGCCAGGTTTGGCGAACTGGCTAGAACACACATTCGTTAATATAGGCCCTTTACAGTGCGGACTGTACAGTTCACTTCACTAGCCAGCGTGAACTGCGCTGTGAATATCTGATTGTGAAGCTTTCAACTTTCTACTACAGTAAAACTTCCAATATATGACATTTAAGAAACAGCCAAAATCGGGTCTTATAAGGGAGGGGTCTTATAAGGGAGGGGTCTTATAAGGGAGGGGTCTTATAAGGGAGGGGTCTTATAAGGGAGGACTAGTTGCACTGAACAGTGAGTACAACATGTAGGTACGTGTACCGTGACGGATGAGGTGAGAAACCACTGCGTCCCGTTTCACGTACCGATAGTTCACGGTCCAGTTGAAGGCCGACTTCCAGGCCGGGTTACGGAAGCTTGGTAGACTGATCCAGCCGGGCTCCTGGGGCTCATGGTTGTGATGCACGAAAATCTGTCCGCGAGATTTAGTTTACGTCAGTGAGTCACGTGACCGGAGTAGACAGTACAGCTAGTCACAATAACGAAAATCTGTCCACGAGATTTAGTTTACGTCAGTGAGTCACGTGACAGGAGTAGACAGTACAGCTAGTCACAATAACGAAAATCTGTCCACGAGATTTAGTTTACGTCAGTGAGTCACGTGACAGGAGTAGACAGTACAGCTAGTCACAATAACGACAATCTGTCCACGAGATTTATGTGATGTTAGCGAGTCACCCCAGAGTATCACATATCAAAACTACCGACCTTATCTACAATTGTCTATGTGCTGGTTTTAAAGCTAGCGTTCACTCTAGAGTACAAAGACGACGACGAAGAGATCTTATCCATGATCTATTAGGGGCATAGAAAATTAAGGTCAACAAAGCCTGGCTTGAAATACAAAGAGCGAGTAACAATATATGAGCAAAAAAAATTAACTAAGACAGTTTAACAACAGACATCCCGCCCCTCGTGTAACACAGTCGTAACACTGCCAAGAGACAGCCTCGGCACCCACCTGATCCGGATGTGACCTCTTAGGAGGCTCGGGGTCGCGCATGATCTGTGCTGCCCACACGAGGGCCGCGCTTTCCTTCTGGTACCGTTTGTTGGTGGTCATGCGACACGGCATTTCCGGGCACACGCGCAGGCGCACTGGTTCCGGAAGGGGTGGGAGGTACCTAGTCTTGACCATCCACGTGATGATCTTGGGCGGCTGACCTTTGACATCGCGCCGTTGTAAGAACTCGGTCGTGTTGTAGTCCCAGGTGATGGTGAAGTCCGGTTTGAAAGGACTTCTGGGTACTGGCTTGGGGTAAAAGGGCTTGAAGCTAAAGACACGACAGAACACCAGAGAAGTAAGAACTTTTTGACCTCAAGCTTATGCGACTGGAACATGATTCATTACCAGCAGTACAATAAATATAATAAAGCACGCGACTGCTCAAGGGCTCGTGCAGCCTTAGTGCCGAAAATTCCTACTGGAAAATACTATTGCGGCTGTATAATGTAAAATCTAAGAAGAATAGGAATCACAGTGTATAAAGCTTTGGTAGAACCATTCAGCAATAAGGTAGTATTGTGACAGTAAATGAAGGACTACCCGGCCCCCCCCCCCACCACCACCACTCACAAGACTGGCCAGTTGTCACTCGTCTGGAACTCGCTCTCATCAGCGCTGTGGTTTTTCCGCCCGCTATCGTCCTTATTTTTCTTCCCCTGGTTGTCCCCGTCTCTGTCCATCTCATCCCTGTCTACTGCCTCCAACAAAAGGGTGGGCAGCGAGTCTCCAGCTTTGCTGAGAATCCACCCCGAGCTTGAGGTCAGCGTTGATCCTGCGCTGTGCTCCTTGCTAATGATGACATACATGATGGCCACAGCGATCGTGATCAACAGCAGGAGAGTGTACAACGTCCTTGGGCGCCTCATTTTCCCGCCAGACCTGCAATAAATGCAGTGACTAAATTACTGGGTTCATAGCTCCTCCACTTGTCGTAGACTTAATCTGGTTCCTAAGCCTGGGGTGGTGTGTATGGGGTGGTGTGTATGGGCTGGTGTGTATGGGCTGGTGTGTATGAGAGGTTTTGGAAGTCGATCTTGAAAAGCCGGGCTTTTATTAACAAGTCTGGTTTTAAGACAGGGCGAGTGGAGTCTTGAACGCAAGACCAGAATTGCAGACTTGACCACCTCAAAACCTCTCATGCCCAGCGATTTTTGCCGTCTTGGCTTCAAGACTTTCGGCTTAACGGGAAGTCGACTAAACTCGGGAAAGACCTCTCATGCACACCACCCCTGGAGTCTAGACAACCGTGTGGTTAATACACGGATTCCCACTGATCAAGTGACCACGTGACGGGGTAGCGCCCCCCACCCCCCACTTCTCAGCTGCAGTCTACTGGACTGTGACTGTAACACCCTCACTGGTTCCAGTGTCGGAAAAGAAGATAACAGCGAGAGGAAGGAAAAGTGTGGTCTCTCTAACTTTTATCCTCTATGACTAAGGACAACAGGACAACTTTTAAAAAAGCAGTTTACGAGAACAAGAAAAGTGGCACAAGACTGAATGTATTAACAAATATCAAACCGAATAATTTTTACTTTGAAAAGCGAGATCGATAATCTGTCCGGTTAGGCCGTTAAAACGCTTTATTCATGGTGAGGGTTTAGATGAACAGAGGAAAAGCAATTTGATACATGCATGCACATTTTTTAATGTCATGGACTAGAAACCCCAAATCCTCTTGCGAAAATTAATGAGCATAAAACGTTTTTTAAAGGAATCCCAGAAGCATGCTGGGCTGATACTCATAAAACACACGATCTTCAAATAGATGTAATTGATAACAACGTGGGACTGGTGTGGTGATTAACCAGGTTTGTTGAAAAGAGTTATGCTCCATTGCACGACAAGCTGAACGGTGCAATAACTGACAGATAGCGGACCCTTAAAAACGAGAAATGTTGGGGCTGAAATACAGCGTGGATACAGTAGGTCAGTAACAAGAAACATTGCATTCACACTGTGAGACTAGCACATATCCGGAAAGATCGGGAGGACTATGATAAAGAGAAAATCACATAAATTTGCCGAAAACCTGCGTTCATGCATCGTCAGACGAATGCCTTCGTCAGAAATACAAGAAACTTACAGGAAAGAAAATCAGAGAAGCATAACGCAACATGAAAAGAATCTTACAATTAGCGTTACCAGCGTTCTAGACCTAGAATGTTACGTTTGCGTTTTTGAAATTTAATAGCCTGAAAACTCAAATGTCATACATTTTCGGGGGGTGGGGGATGACATGATGTATATCTCATTAACCGGGTGAAAAAGACTCCGCCAGTCAGCTGCTGCTGGCTGACCTGACAGCAATTTAGAGAGTATGCATGTGATCAAGGACAGAGGGCGCTTTGACTTACCCTTGTTCTTCCTGTGTACGTTTTTTCCCTCTGATTTTGTGTCTTTTTTTACAGGTTTTTCTTTGCCCTAGGAATTGTCCTTTATATTTGTTTGCCCAGGCAAATCTCCGCTGTTCTCACTCTCTATAAATCGTCTTCCCTCGCTGGGTAGACGTGGTGTACATCTTGCCACATGTCGGAGGGCGTGCAGCTGTCACCTCACTGAGCAGTGCAAAAGCACAGCAAGGGATATATCCAGCCAAAGGTGGCTTTTAAACGCTTTTTCTCGAGTCTATCGACCAGGCTTGTGCATATGTTGTATGCAGCCGACCGTAAAAGTCATGCCCATATTGCGGTCTCTTTCTTTTCTTCTGGTTTTGTTATGGTTTGTGGAGATTTTTTTTTTACCTATATGCCGTTTTCCTTCTGAATGAGAAGGATCCGATCTGCAAAGGATAGAGAGCAGAGTGATGGCTAGCTAAAAATTCGTCCTCATTCTTCGAGATTACTTCTGGTGACATTCAGGCCCATGTCAGTGTTAGTGAAGCACCTACCCACGATGGCGATATTCACCCCCTGATCTCGAGGGTTCGAAGGTTACTTTCCGTGACACTTTTACAGACTGTGGCGTCACGCTCTGCGCTCAGACGGTCCTTGGGAACCAGTCCTTCCAGTCAAATGTTTTCAACTGAAACCCCCTCCACCGAGGCGCACGAAGACCGAAGACCTTTCTCACGTGTGACTGGCTGGAGGGTCTGGGCAGCTAATCTTGCTTTGTACATGTACGTTGTCTCCTTTGTACAACAGTACAAAGCCATCAGGTCAAAGGGGCATCCAGATTAAGTGCCCAGTCTATGCACCCGCTCAGGTTTATCACACCACCAAGGCAGGCTGGTGTCAGTATTTGTAATTGTCCCAGGTGCCTAAGCACAGATGTTATAAATCAACAGTGATGCCGTGTGGAGTCGAACTATCCGATCAATAAGCGCATCATTTGAAAAGTCTCTCTCTCTCCCTTTCTCTCTTTCTTTCTCTCGCTTGCTCTCACTCGCTTGCTCTCTCCTGCGCGCACGTGTACGTGTGTCCGGCAAGGAAGTGTTGAATAATCTGAAAAGGACGCAAAGACAGGAACTGTTTGCTTTGCTCTGCACAGCTAATCCTTTTTGAAAGGTCACCTGGTCACAAAACCTACATCTTTTCGCAAGGCCACATCCAGGTGATGTGTCGATTGCTGTATCTTTCTTTTACAAGTATCCCCATCACCCAAGTCGTCATCAAAATGGTATCATCCTCTGTTTATTATTTATTTTTAACATCTTTGATTTAGTTTCCAATTTGTTATGTCGGAGCTAACAAAATACGAATACGGATATGTAGATTGCACAACAAAGCCTGAACTTGAGAAAAGTGGTCACCTATGCGTTATCCATAAAAAAAGAGCCAGCACAAAATTTAAAATGTTTAGACCCGTTTAATTATCTTCTCATTTTCCTTCCTTCTATTCTTTCGTTTAATGTTTGATCTGCCTACATGCGGAATGCAGATACAAAATGATGGGAGATAACTCTGATAAATCAAACTTTCTCCTCTACCTGATAAATTATCCGGGACAAGCAGCACTTGGTTGTGAGTGGAGTTATGTAACCTGTTTTTAACTTGTTCACCTAGTGGCCAGTCAACCCACTTTCTCCTTCTTGCTCTCTTCTGTGAGTGAGTGAGTGAGTCAGTCAGTCAGTCAGAGAAAGGGTGTTCGCGTACTTTCGTCAGGATGTTTTAGTTAACATGCCGCAAACGCTGAACTACTAGCTGATTAACCTAATCTACAATGAAAAAGAAGCGAGTGAGCCTAGAGAGACAGAAGGGTGTAGGGAAGAGGGGACACTTTAAAAAAATTTCTCGACTCCTTTTATGGATGCCACTATCCACCAAAATCGAAAGTATCGGGTTAGCGCCACACATCAATAAAGATGACATTTCTCACTGACAGCGGAAAGATTGTTAACATGGGTAATAAATTGATCTGCTCATACCTTGGTGCATCTCAGGTAACAAGCCGGTAGGCCTGTCTCTAAGATGGTGTCACAGCTTAGAAGACTTGCCGAGAAATCGATAAGCACTTCAACGACGTTCCCCACCAGCCACACTCCCTACAGCACACGAAGAAAAACAGTACGACTTGCCGCAAACAGCACACCCTCCCGTACTCGTACACTGCAGCGACGTAATACGTTCGTACATACAGAACATCATTCTCTCGGGCCGCTCTCAGCCCGCCGGTAAAGCTCCTGGTGTGTAGGACAGGTCAACCAAACTGAGTCATTGTGACTTTTTACACATTTGGCGTCAGTTGACAGGTAAGAAGTGCTTGCCTGGGGCAGAGTAGCACTAGGAGTTGCGCACTGTTCCTTAGCACCAGGTATCTGCTATTTCCGTCCGTTGTAAGGTCATCGCGGTATGCGATATGAACACCTCAGTCTCAGCGCGCGATCGCAGGCTAACCCTGGGACAGGTAGCTAGACCCACAGAAGTAAATTCCACTTCTCATCGATTTCTGTGGAAGGCGCATTAGGAATAGCCTTCAGTGCAGCGTTCCACCCGGACACGCAAAGGTGCGCTAGAACGCAGCCAGTGGCGTTGTAAGAATTTCGACACATTGGTTTGTTTTAAACTGCAAGGGCACTTTTTTTCTGACACAGGTAGCTACACGCTTCGCACACAGAGAACCCCGGAAAGAGTCCAGTGGTACAGTTTTAAGGCGCTGGTCAAACTACACAGTGTGTTTAGCGCGGGCAATCCCTCTAACATCCCGCAGAGCCCACCAATTGTCAGGTAAAACCTGATAAGCTGTGGGAGGTCGTGTTTGACACGAATCAGACGACACAAAACTAGGGCGCCTTGATTTTTCTGTCCTTCTTTCTTTCCCTTCTATGCACATTTCCTTCGTTTCTTCCTTCATTTATTCATACATATATTCCTTCTGTGTTCCTTCTATATTTTTACTATTTTTCCTTCATGAGTTAATACTTATATTTATTGACAGGAAAGACCTTCTGTGTTTTTCCTTTATTACTTCCTTCGTTGTGTGGCTTCAGCCTCGTTCTCACCGTTTATTATCTGCTCTATTAAGAGTGTCTTACAGCGCACCGGGATAAACTTCAACCTTGGTGCAGGTTGACTGCCAATGAATTATTAAAACATCTCAAGGCCGCGCGTTCACCGCTGGTCATGTAATTACTACAACGGCTGAAAATAATGTGAGGAGCAGTAGTGTAGCTGTTGCTTGTTTTCGTCTTTGCTGCAAACTAGGTGCATATCAGAACAGTGCTGCTTGTTAAAATGCTGCCACGCGTGGGACTGCTGTCGCAACACAGGCCTCAGTCCCACCCAGTCTACTGACACTGGGCCAACCAGTCCTAGTACTGTTCCCTGTAGTGCCAGGCGTCTGGCAGGGCAGCTACTAGACTCCCAGTTTTTAAGTCTTAGGTATGACTCGGCCGGGATGCGAATCACCGACCTCCCGCCTCGGAATCGGACGCCTTAACCACTAGACCACCGAGGCGGTCTGGTCGGCAGAGAAACAGCAGCAACGACAACAGCAACAGTGACAACAACTGTACTGTAACAGCACTTGATGAGGTTGTACAGATATTGACTGAGACACTTGATGAGGTTGTACAAATACTGAATGAGACACTTGATGAGGTTGTACAAATACTGACTGAGACACTTGATGAGGTTTTACAGGTGTTGACTGAGACACTTGATAAAGTTGTCCAAATATTAACTGAGACACTTGATGAGGTTGTACAGGTGTTGACTGAGACACTTGATAAGGTTGTCCAAATATTGACTGAGACACTTGCTGAGTTTGTACCAATATTGAATGAGACACTTATATTGACAGACAGTTGCTGAGGTTGTACGGATATTGACTGAGACACTTGATGAGGTTGTACAAATACTGAATGAGACACTTGATGAGGTTGGACAGGTATTGACTGAGACACTTGATGAGGTTGTACAGATATTGACTGAGACACTTGATGAGGTTGGACAGGTATTGACTGAGACACTTGATGAGGTTGGACAGGTATTGACTGAGACACTTGATGAGGTTGTACAGATATTGACTGAGACACTTGATGAGGTTGTACAGATATTGACTGAGACACTTGATGAGGTTGGACAGGTATTGACTGAGACACTTGCTGAGTTGGTACAAATATTGAATGAGACACTTATATTGACAGACAGTTGCTGAGGTTGTACGGATATTGACTGAGAAGGGACATGGGGAGGGGGCGGGGTGGGTGGAGTGGAGTGGAGTGGATTTCTACCATGCTGAAAACATTGTGTTGGAGAACACGTAAACGAACACACACATTTGACATTTCCTTCTTTTGACAAACCTGTACAATAGAACAAAACAGACGCACGCTCGTAAATGTTGGGCCGTTTTGTGTTTTAATCTACTGACTGCGTTCTAAACCCCTTGAGGTAAATGCCCAGAGGCGAGGAGCACAAACTGAAACTAGGTTCAGGTGTCATAAGCCTTGCCCTTGAGGCAGGACGTCACAAGGTTTGTTTACTCACGAGGTTTGCAATCTCAGACTAGTCTATGTCTTCGCGCATCATACCGAGAATGAGGAATTTGAGGCGGGGCCGGGGAAGTGGCAGGGTAAGGGCGAGGTGGCAGGGTAAGGGCGAAGTGGCAGGGTAAGGGCGAAGTGGCAGGGTAAGGGCGAAGTGGCAGGGTAAGGGCGAGGTGGCAGGGTAAGGGCGAGGTGGCAGGGTAAGGGCGAGGTAGCAGCGGAGCCAGATGTGAAAACGGCCGCTCCCAGTGTTGTTAAAGTCCAACGTCAAGCACACTGAGTCGATGGACTGTTGGTAAAGAGTCAAGTAGTTTTATTCTCCTTTGATGCACACGTTGTACACCGAGGGTTAGCCG
>SMGT01011198.1:16616-40139 GCA_004794575.1 Lanistes nyassanus
CAGCCCCACCCACGGCTTGTGACTATGGCTTACTACTTTGTAAACAAAAAGTCGTATAACAAAAGAAGTCTTGCATTTTATGACGGAGATCTATAGTGAGAGTATCAAAGTCTTTCCAAAATAACTAAATATGCTAATAAAAGAACTTGACCACGGCATACAATTTTCCACACTGAAGTGGCTACAGCCAAATTTTCTCTGTGGACATAAATGCTGGGGTTAATAAGCAGGCCTTTGGATCTTAGTATTGCATCTGTGGTGACAAAACCAATCTTTAGCCGCGTTTATTCTTTGTATTTTATGTGCATTTTTGTGTAGGCGATAATAGCTAGCCAGGAAACAGCATATACCTGTCGCCTGAAAGGTTCGTTCATAAGGCTGACAACAGCGCTAATATAAATGCAAGCAGCGGTTTTGTAGAGTGTTGTCCTGATTAAGTTTGGCCTCAAACTCTGAATTTTTCGTACAACATAATATTTGCGCGTAATATTTGAGATGACAATCATGACTGAATTTTAAAAAAAAAACGCCGCCCGTTATCTGTTAAAAAGAGAATGCTCACATAAAAATAAGTCGGTTGATAAGATTTGATCCCTTTATTCCTTTCATATTATGCATGCCCTCCGCCATATGCACAACAAATTATTCTTCATTAAAAAAATAAGCTTTAACATAGCGCGCATGCGCAGCCTTTGCCATTAGTCCCTTGCAAGCCGTCTCGGCCACAACCAGGGAAGGTAAATGCCTTTTGGGGATTGTTTTCGTATTTTGGTGGATTTACCAAACAAGCAGTGGAGAATTTATTCTTGCCAGCAGTATTTCAGAAACATTTGAAAAGTAAACATTGGTATCTAAAAATCCAGGAGGACAATTGAAGGTGAGTTATCTGATGTAATCATACCACCTGTCTCTCTCCCACACGCACTTCCTTGTTTTCACGTTCCAGCGCTGGCCTGCAAGAAACGTTCGTATCTCCTGTTCATACGCACTGATTCACAAACAATGTGCGGGACATTGTTATATGGTCGTTTTGTGGTGCCGTAACTTGAACAATAGTATTTCTGGAGTGTATGGTGACGTGGCATTGTAACATTTCCCACACATAACCAAACCTCGTGCGCACAACATAACTATGCTCTGACATGCCAAATGGCTGGCGTGAACGAGACCTTTTGAGGTGTAACTACTGTACATGCGTGTGCTTACTTTACTGTTACCTGACAGAGCCAGAAAAGTGGTTAAGCATACAGATTAAACAAAGAATATGAAACAAGCAGCATAAGTGGAAGCTGAGCTTATAAGGGAGGCAATCCGGCAAGGAAATAGGACAAAATATAGATAGCCTTATTACCACACCGACTTTCAACAAGCTCGTGGGATCTCTGGTTGAATGCAAAAACCGCTCATGAAGCTGTCGCCATCTTCAACTTATACCGGTCCTCGTCAGCTCTGGTTTTCAGGCATTTGAATAATTTTCAGTCATTGGTAATTTTTTTAAACGGAAGCTTTGCAGTTCGTACGGGGTCAATTCTATCAGATTATTGATTTGCTGCAATGTTTGTATTAACAAGACCGGCAACAAGTGCTGGACGTAAAACGTTTTGACAATTAGTTTTAAATCTCATGATTGGCCTTGAGATAATCACTGACACATTTAAAAATATTGATTGAATAAACTGCCAGATTTTCAGGAGCAGTAGAAATTTAATTTCTTCTAGCTTAGAGTCTCTGTTCGTAAGTATTGTGTGATTCATACTAAAATGAAAATATGTGACGGGCGACTGATACATTCTATAGCTATAGGAAGAATTATATTATGCAGCTTAATACGAGAATAACTAAGCTGTAGTGGACATGATATTTTGTACTTTTCTGGACAAATTTTCCATACAGTACTGAAACAGTGTCAAACATATGTGGGACAAACACTCTTTTCAAATCCTCTTCACATTCACTATGTAATTCACATTAAAATAAAAACAAACAAATTTGGCAGCTGACAGATATGGTAGCGACAGCAGAGATTATTTTATGAAGACTGAACTCAAAAAACAATCTATGCAGTAGCATCCATGACGTTAAGTACCTTTTTGGACACAATTTTCATACATCGTTTCCACACTGTTAAATACGGATTCATTGTTGGGATACATTTGTAAGACAACACGTCATACACTTGTACGCGAGATTTTACATCAATTTCTTTGCTGCAGGTAAAAGTGCCGTTCAGCAACGCTGCACAATAGGACAAATACTGCGGTATGTCCTCCACTGGTCTAGTGATGTTTGCCAACTAACCAGCTTGCAAGCTAGACAGCTAGCTACCGCGATCAAGGGCACTGGGATCACTGCGTTACCCTCGGGAAATGTTAAAAAATTCTGCATTTATTATTATTAAAAACGAGACTGATGCAATAGTTGAGGCTCTAGTGTGATGACGCACACCAGAGTGTGATGACGTACGCCAGAGTGCGATGACGTAAGCCAGAGTGCGATGACGTAAGCCAGAGTGTGATGACGTACACCGCCGTGCGGTGGTCACAAGACAGTGTACTCTGAATGCACTCTTCCAAGCAAAGCACACAGTCGGTCAAGCGGAAACTTTTGCGGTAATGAGGCCTTCATGAGATGTTCCACGTACATTCCGAGGCGGTTAGAGTGAGAGAAACAATCTCATTCAACTTATGCACTGCTTTTATTTTTTATTGGATTCTAATTTGTGTGCAGTTGTCAGTTTCTTGTGGTTAGGACGACTGGAGTTCGTGAGCTTGATTCAGCCAACTAAAGCCGGTCTCATTGCTTCTTAGCAAGTCCTTTGAACTACTGACAATGCACTTCAAATAGACGCACAGTGCATCTTAGAGTCCACCCTCCGAGGACTGTGGGCGTTCTTTGGAAATACCTCACCTCAATTTTATCATTTTAACAGCAGCAACTACACCAACCACCGCCCATCACCATCACCGCCGCCGCCACCACCACAGCAACAATAACAAAGACAACGACGAGAACAGCGAGAAAAAGTTTGCGTCAGCAGTCGTGAGAACAGACTTGGACCGAATTGGATGACTGTTCGTATCTCTTGTTCAATTAACATACAGGCGCCTTAAGGCCGCTGTAATGACTGGAAATGCGGACAGGAACTCCGATCATGGAACTCAGCTCTGAATGGTAAGTTTGAATAAGGGAAAACCACAGCCTTATCTGTGTACTTCATGTGACCATCTGGTCATCTGTAACTTTTCTGTACACTTTGAGCACAAGGAAGGTCCGGTCATCTGCTCATTCTGCACGAGCTGTGCACTTGGCTTGTGTCCCATCTTTTGCAGGATCGAACATCGCTAAAAGAAAGATGGGGCTGGGTATTGGAGAGGGAGGGGTGAACTAGAGGGGAGCTAGATCTGTCTGTTACCATGAGGATGAGTTCGGGCCACCATATCGTCTTTTTGACCTGGGTGCCAGCCGGGCGAAGTCAGGGATGTCAAACAAAATATATTAAATGCCAGTGAATATATCTCATAAAGCCTCCCCCCCCCCACACACACACACCTTCTCTCGCTCTCAAACACACACAGACACACACACAAACACGCGCGCGCGCGCACACACACACACCGATTTTAGATTGGAGTTAAGGTATAGATTGTGAAGATTGTGCCTTCATACGACCGGGACGGACTTGCCAGAAGGTCGCAGATGGGCTGTCGATCCGTTCGGGGTGTTGGGTTCAGCCGGGAGGGTGGTTTACCCCCACCTCCCGCCCGGCCACCTGTTCAGGGTGACGGGGTCAGAGGAGAAAAGGGTGGGGGGGGGACGGGCTACCTTCACCTCTTACCCGGCCACCTCCCTCGTTCCTCTGAGTGCTGTCTCTTGATTGGCTGGGGCAACGAGCCGCAAAAATTATAAGTTTCCACCTGTACATATGTCGTCACCTTAACGGCAGTCGTGCGGAGCGAGCGCAAGAACGGGAAAAGTAAACTCCCGTGTGACGACATTGAGATGTGTTGACATTGTCCTACGCTTAATTAACCCCAACCCCACTACCACTGTTTCTTTTTAATTAGGTGAGGTGTGTATACTAACTGAACTCGAAAACAAATCTCCATTTAACAGTAAGCATCTTTATTCAAAGCATTATACCAATTCCAATCATGGCGTCCCAAACCTGACGCCCCATAGTCCTGATATGCACCTAGTTTACACGTTAAGCAAACACCAACCATCCACTCACTTCGAACTATTCATTCGAGATAAGCCATTACCTAGCGCGCATGCGCAGCCTTTACCATTGTGCTCCTTGCAAGCCATCTCGGCCACAACCAGGGAAGGTAAATGGCTTGTCGGATCAGTTTTCGGGTTTTTTTTGGACAATTTGCCAAACAAGCAGTGGAGAATTTGTTCTTGCCAGCATTATTTCAGAAACATTTGAAAAGTAAACATTGGTATCTACAAATCCAGGAGGACAATTGAAGGTGAGTTATCTGATATAATCATATACCCGCTGTCCCTCTTCCACACGCACTTCCTTGTTTTCACGTCCCAGCGCTGGCCTGCAAGAAACGTTCGTATCTCCTGTTCATACGCACTGATTCACAGACAATACATGGGCATTCTATAGCTATAAAATTAATTCTATAACTATACAATGAATTCTATAATTATAGAATTAATTCTTTAAGTATTCTGTAGCTATTAACAATTAGAACTATTGTAACTACTAGAAATAATTCCATAAATAAAGAATTAATTCTGTAATTATAGAATCAATACTATAATTATAGAATTAATTCCGTAACTATAGAATTAATTCTATAACTATACCATTGTAATTATGTAAAGACAGTTTATTCTATCTATGCTATGGGCAGAAAATGCTATACAATCCATTTTATATATACAATTTAAGGCTGCAACTATAGATTTAATGATATATTATACCACGCCAATTCTTTAACTAAACAATGAAAACAAGGCCAGCTATTTATTTCGGTGCCAAGCAAACCACAAGGGCCTTATTCATAAGGACCCGGTGACCTGCAGCTGTGGGGACAGACTTAACACTCCCCATGTCCTGCTAGAGTGCAACATAAATAGCCAGGAAAGGGATCACCTTAAAAATGCTCTACAAAATCTAAACCTTGACTTCAATCTAAAATTGTCTCTAAATCCTCCCAAAAAATTAAGACGATACATAATGGATCTGACAGCACAGGTAGTAAACGCCCATCCAGACGTTAGATATATTTAATAATAAAAATAAATAAATAAATAAATAAAAAGGGAGTAATAACCATTAAAATACACCAAGTAAACTATAGGACAAGCGTAAACTGTACAGCACTAAAAGTAAAAGCCGAACACAAAGGTAGAGATAAACAAAATGTAGGAATAGGGCGACAGTAGGGTCGGCCAGCAAGCGCTCCACCACTCAAGCCACAGGCAGTCACCTTCCTCCAGCCGCGCCAGGAAAGCGACCACATAGCCACCACCAGTCCAGAGCACCAAGCCACGGCCCTCTTCCCTCCCCCTTCCTTTCCCAAGCCCACTACCTCCCCCCCCCCCAGTGCGAAATCACCGCGAGGTGGAAGCCCTTTCCCTCCCAAATCAACAACAACAACAACAACAACAGCCACAGGGGCCCCTTACAGTGTATTCGCCTACACCAATACCACACACATACTCCCCATCAAACACAAATAGCAGCTGCACTTCGACAGATTCATAACAATCGCTCTAAATGGGCTTTAGTAAATGTGTAGTTATTGTTTTCCTAAATTGTAGTTAGGAGGTGTTTGGCGCCCGTTGTCTGCTACATGAACACATAACCAATCATAACATAAACACATAAACACACTGCGGCCACTCCAGCAGCAATCCCAGTCGCACCCCGTGCTGCACAGGGTGAAGTCCGTGACGGGCGCCAAACACCTCCATACCCAGTAAGTAACAACAATAACTAGACATATACAAAGGCACATTTTGAGGGATTATCATGGATCCATCAATGTGTAGCTGCTATTTGTGTGCTTAAAATTTGATCTGCAGTATGTGTGTAGTATCCGTGCAGGTGACGGGCCTCTGAGGGCCGATTGGCATCAAACTAAATTGCTGGCCTCGTTTTCGATAATACTGGTATAATATATAATTAATTCTAGTTACAGCCTTAAATCATATATATAAATGGATTGTATAGCATTCGCTGCTCATAGTATAGATAAAATAAACTGTCTTTATAGAATTATAATGGTGTAGTTATAAAATTCATTCTATAGTTAAAGAGTGAATTATATAAGTATAGAATTAATTCGAAGTTAAAGAATTTATTCTATAATTATAGAATTCATTAGAATTAATTCTTTAGTTAAAGAATTAGTTCTTTAGTTAAAGAATTAATTCTATAGTTAAAGAATTAATTCTATAGTTAAAGAATTAATTCTATAGAAAAAAGAATTAATTTTATTCTATAGAAAAAAGAGTTAATTCTATAGAAAAAAGAATTAATTCTATAGTTAAAGATAACAAGGTGTGGGGTGGGCTGTGTATGGGTCATGTGTTAAGCTAGGGTATTTTTCCCCCTCAATCAAGTCGCCTTTCATTCTGCAACTCACAGAGCGGTAACTTCATTAGCCTGCGATTTTAGTTTCGACAGTAGAGAAGAGTCTGGGAATAGTGCAGTGTGATCGGGACTCGTGACAGCCACAAGTAAGCTCCAAACCTTCATCAACCGCTGCCTCCGAAACATCCTGCACATCAGATGGCCAGAGAAAACTTCCAACATCAGCCTATGGAAGAGATCAAAACAGATCCCCATCGACCGAGAAGTCAGAAGAAGAAAGTGGGGCTGGATAGGCCACACCCTCAGAAAGAGCTCTGACAACATCACAAGGCAAGCCCTTGATTGGAAACCACAAGGGAAAAGAAAAGTTGGCCGGCCAAGACAGACATGGAGGAGGTGCACGGAGGATGAAATGAAGGCAGCCGGGTGGACATGGGCTCAGCTGAAGAAGATCGCCGCGAACCGAGTCCTCTGGAGGAGTGTGGTTGAGGCCCTATGTTCGCCGGTGGAGCAAACGGATTAAAGAGATCGGGACTCAACTGAGGACAATGATGAGGCGGTTCTACAGCAGTGTCAGGAACACAGAGATGGGGATTAAACGAGTATGACTGTGCTTTTGAAGTTTAGATTGGGCTGAGTGCATGATGGTACTGCGTAGGCGTATGTTAACTCCTCGAGCAAAGCGATGGTCGATGGGGAGGGGGGGGCAGCTACCGGAAATTGCTGACAGTTGCGAGTCGTTCGGAGATGCCGACATCCGGTGTGGGGACTGGGGTGCGAGAAGCCGGGGAAGAGAAGAGAGAGAGAGGCTGGGATAAGCTCCAAGTTCGTGGAGACACGCGAATTTTTCTGATTCTGCATAGAGCCCGGGAAGCAGAATATTAGTCACAGTGTGACGTGATAACAAGTAGGCGTGAGGCTTGGATGAAAACGACGAAAGAAACCAGTAGAATAACAGTCACAGTGTGACGTGCCACCAAGCAGGCGTGAGGCTTGGATGAAAACGACGAAAGAGACCGTAGCTGAAGGTAAAACGATGTAAAACGACAGTGTGACCCGATACTACGGTAACGGGCACCACCTCTCGGAGAGATAACCAGAGCTGTACCCGCCAAGCTGAGGGATTGTCTATGTACCAGTCTGGGGCTGAGACGGGATTTTTTGTGTTGAATAACCAGTCCTGCCGACGACAACTGTCGACAGACCGGGGACGTGTAAACGAAGACGAGACAGTGTATGTGTGTGTGTGTGTGTGTGAGAGAATTCGATCAAGTGGACTGCAAGGCGTGGAAGAGAACAATTACTGACGATCATCACGATATTAAAAGAATGCGTATCGAGAAACAAGTGGAACGATTCGTATTGTACTGACTTTTGTGAATGTGTGTATCTGAACACTCGATTCGAGGTAATGTAAGTACAGAGCTCTAACAATTTTTAAAGAAATCTCGCTAAGGGTAATCGATAGGATACATATGTGACCAGCATAAATATTATACTTGATGGATGTCTTTATTGTTAAATTGATTCATTGTGAAGGCATCATTTCAAACTATTCTTGTGGCACATTGAAGAACACGCGTGATCACCGACTTTCCGAAGTTAAGTCTGCGGAGATCGGGACAGATCGTGACAAGTAGCGATCTTGTGATTCCGGGAACTGTCAGAACAGCTCCTTGGTTAGGTCGCCTATGAGAGCAGCAAGTCACGTAAGTTAGTACAACCGTTTATTTGGCTGTGCACTAGCTGTGGCAGGCATAGGAATATTGCAGTACCAAACAACAGCTGTCCAATACTACTGTAGTAGTACGTATAGACAGTGTTACCTGTGGTATTTTCCGTGTTTATGTACGTAGTGTTACATGTGGTATTGTCCGTGTTTATGAATGTAGTGTTACGTGTGGTATTTTCCGTGTTTATGTACGTAGTGTTACGTGTGGTATTTTCCGTGTTTATGAACGTAGTGTTACGTGTGGTGTTGCCCGTGTTGATCTACGTAGACAGTGTTACGATTGGTATTGTCCGTGTTTATGTACGTTGGCAGTGTTACGTATGAATGCAATCCAGAATGCAATCGTCTTTCAGCTGAAAAAAGAATTACAAAATCCGGGGATAAAAAAAACAAACAAACAACTCTGCGCCGGTTAGTCTTTATGGCTTTTCCAGGGTGCATGTAAGTCGTATTGCGGTCACACATTCTCTTTCCCTCTCTCTCTCTCTCTCTCACACACAAACGCCCGCGCGCACCCCCCCCCCTCCTACACCCAGCGCCACCTTTTCCACAAATGCCTCACGTATTTCTGCACTTTAATGAAAAATACCCGTCAAATAATTGACAACAACCCTGTGACAAAAATAAGTAATATGAGAATCTGATTCACAAAAGATAAACGTTGCTGTTAAGGCTCCAGATAACTAACCTCTAGATAGTTGTATTTTCCGGTTGTTCTAACGACACACATGTACGACCGCAGGGCTGTTCCGTCTGGTACGAACTCCTCCCACGCTGGACGATGTTCCCACGAGACTCGCGCCCCACATGATATCGGCCCACATGCTGCCTGACTCAAGAGGGAGCTGTTGTCGCTCAGACGTCCTATGATGGAGGGAGGAGACACGTAAAACAAAAGCAATAATCGCAACTTGCTGCATGTGCTCTGCATGTAGACAGATAGATGTAGATGGGAAACTGTTCCTCCAACGTTTCAGGAAAGCAAGCAAAAGTCTTACTGGGACAGCCAGAGGTGGACTTATTGAACACTCCTTTGACTCCTTTCTCTACAAACGGTGGCAAAATACAATAACAATCTTTGCGCATATTACCAGCACATAATGGCCATGGGTCTCCAGTCCACGCGCACTATGAAGATTGCTTACGTCATTGTTTTAATATCTGGACTTCTAATCGGGTTACGGTTGCTACGCGACAGCAGGGCGCTGATGGATTTCAAGTACACGATGTCAACCTCATGTGATCCCACCAGCACTGTCTGTTCCTCGCCCCTGTTCAGTCCGTCTGGAAACTGGACGTATCCAGCTCTGTTATTGCCACACAACATTATGGGCAACATCATGGCTGCCGGCCCAGCGGGTGGCATTCCAGATGGAACAAATATCGGTTATGAAGAGGACAAGTGGCCAGTGTTGTGCGTTATCTTCTGGTCTCTTTTGGGTTTGATGTACCACTCACTCACTCACTCACTCACTCACTCACTCACTCACTCACTCACTCACTCACTCACTCACTGAAGGACGGACGGAGGCACCCACAAACACACGCATACCCACTTACAGACGCATAGACACACACGTAGCTGCTCTAGATCAATTATAAACCGCTCACTCACTCACTCATTCTTTTACGCTAGTAGACGTGCAGATGGACGGACAGCGATGCACGCATGCACGCACGCACGCATGCAACACCATAGAAATTCAAAGCCAGCGGTGTAGTCTCTTCCCTGTATGAACAGCAGGGAAACAGAAGGGCAATGGTTGGGGTAAGGCAAGCGTGGGCTTTCATTGTTTTCCTCTCCCCTATTTAGGGAAATGTGTTGCAATACACAAGTTAATGGTTCCCAGTCTGGCGTACTTCGCATGTAGAACTAAATCAGTCGTCATCATTTACTTGCACAAAGCAGGTACAGCTGTTTACCGCATACTCTACTGTTAAACAGACAAGTGGATTTTGTAAGTTCTAGCAGTTTCCAAAGCAAGTCAGAGGGGCCAGCAAGTCAGTTCCACCTCGGTCTTCTCATTAAGTGGGACTTCGACACCAGCAAGCTCTTACAGCGCCAGGACGTCCAGGCAGGGCCAGTCAAGCTCATGACCTGGATGGTCAAGACTGGCTACATGCCGTCACTTCCGGAACCGGTGCGCCTGCGCTTCTGCCCAGAGATGCCGTGCCGCATGACAAGCAACCAGACCTACGCACGTCAGAGCGCGGCCCTGATGTGGAACGCGCCCAACATGCGCGCCAAATCGCCTCCTGTGCGCGCGCATCCTGATCAGGTTAGAAAGGGGACACCTCTGCTGTGCGCGTCTTTCCTTCTCTTCATTTACAACTTTTCTGTCTCTTTGTAGCTACCATGACCGTTACGGTAAATATTTGCACGCATGCGTAATTAAACCTTACCGTGTCATGAACTTCTATATCGCCGCAGACAATAAAGGTCGTGGTTGTCAGCTAGTAAACGGGATTGAGAGTGGTTTTACGTTTCGGTCCTGAAATATACTGGGTTTTTTTTTCATGACGTGTATGCATGCATCGCAAAATCCAAGTGCATTGTCACCAAGTCTATATGACTGTCACCAGGAGCACTTCGTTTTCATCAGGTGTAATGGTTTTTAGTAGGTGTGTGTGCTTGTGAGCAATTGTAGGTGTTTGTCACCAGGTGTATGTATTTCATAATCAAGAGTGCCAGACGCCTGAGCTGACCCGCCCACCTACATTTCACAATCCAGCCTGGAGAACAGCTTTCAACTGGACGATGACCTACAGGTAAAACAGCTGCAGTAACTGGTAGATGACTGAAGCCGCCTTTGGTCTGTAGCTGTTAACATTTTATATCACCTCATCCACGGAACTAGATTGTTACAAGAGTTGTGCACGCGCCTTGGCGTTATTTTCTCAAACACCGTGCACGTGCGTTTTGACTTGAGATGGAAACGCTTACTTTAACGAGGGCGGAACATTGTAGTAATGCTTCTAATTAAGTTGTACAAACAAACCAAAATCTTGTAAATCAAAGATCAATCCAAATCTTGATAGTGACAAAGAGAGTGCTGTCGATATGTTTTGCACGAAAACAGATTCAAGCAAAAAAAAAAGTTTTCTTGCTGCTTGAGATTTGCTGGTGAGACAAGAAAAGAGGCCTTGTTGGGGATCCATAACTGTTGTTAGTCCTCTGACCTTCGAACTAATTTTTTTATTTTACCATGATATAATTACGATCGACTAGTGTTACACCGCTGATCTTTAGTCTGACTTTTTATTTTTTGTTTTAGTAAGTGACATCATTACCTTCAACTTTTGTTATTTTTCTAATCTTTGAACTGACGTGAGGATTTTTTCGGAAACCGATATGATTAGATTGGACTCTGACATTCTGGCTCCCTACGGACTGCTAGTCAAGCGAGAAAAGCCACTTCACAAGAACTACACCGCGATCCTCGCCAACAAGACAGGGCTGGTCGGCTGGGTGGTCAGCCACTGCCACACCCACGGGCAGCGGGAGAAGTTCGTGGCCAAGCTGAAGCGTCACGTGCCAGTGCACGTGTACGGCGCGTGCGGGGACAGCCGCTGCCCGCGTAGTCAGGCCGCCGAGTGCCTCCGGAGGCTGTCTTCACGCTACAAGTTCCTCTTGGCCTTCGAGAACTCACTTTGCCCAGACTACGTCACCGAGAAGTTGTTCCTCTACATGCAGACGGACACCGTGTTGGTGTTCCGAGGAGGAAGCGGGTATCAGGTAACTCTGAGATGAGAGGCTGGACTTCTTCAATGACGCTGAAAGGGAGATCACTACCAAATTTTTTCTCCGTAAAGGCATTCCGCGTGCACAGTTTAAACGGAAAGGAACTCGGGATGCACGTTTAGCGGACGCATCACAAAAGTCATGTTTGTTTCAAATGTACTTAAGAATTTTCGCTTTATGCACTTTTTGGCTTACGGACGACATAATGACAGTCTCATGCCAATATGCGTGGATTGATTTATCCAGCAAACAGCAATCTTTAAATGTTATTCAAAAATTAAACTAACGCACAAAATCCTTTTAGATGTGACAGAATAAAGAGATTTAAGTTCTTAGATGCTTCGACTGGACTGAAGTGGATCAAAAGTATTTTAATATCATAAATATTAATGCGTTTATGTTGCTAAGAAAGCTTTTCTCATTGAGATGTAAGAGTCAAAAAGACGAACGAAAAAAACTTACTGCTATGTAAAGGTGTGGGCAGTGAACAGTGGACAGTGGCAAAATGCTGGGGCGGTCGAGTCCGATAGAAGTTGGGAAAGTTATTTGCAGTAGATGTCCTGTTTCAAAACAGCGCTTGTAAAACTGACAATGTCATGTTCAGATCGCAAAATGCAAGATTCATGCTGCTCTTATACTTCCGGAAGGTTACACAAACGAAAAAAAAGTTAATAAAATGTAATTCTGTCGTTGCCTACAGCATCAAGCCCCACAGGGACTGTTCATCAACACGGGTGACTTCCGGTCTGTGAAGGAGTTGGCCGATTACCTGCTGCACCTGGACAGTCACCCAGAGGAGTACGTCCAGATCCTGCGGGCCAAGGACGAATACGTAGCGTTGTTCGAGGACTACACGCACGTCGTGGGAGGCGAGCCTTATGTCCATTACCAGTACGAGGCTATAGCCTATTGCGAGATGTGTCGCCGCCTCTGGAATCTGGACAAGTACAGGAAAATTATTCCAGACATCGACTTGTGGTTTGACAAAGGAAACTGTTATCCACCAAACGATCTGGAATGATTGTTGTCAGTTTTAACTGTGGCTTGGTAACTACCTACGTTGGTCTATGGCACATTTTGCATTATAATCCCTTCAACAAAGGGAAACATTACCAACCGGACGACCTAGCAATATGCTTAACTTTGAAATGTGTCGTGATATAAGTTCCAGAGTAGTGTTTCAGCTTCGAGATATGTCTAATTTCACGCCCTTTGACAGAGGGAAATGGTGTTTTTCCAAACGACCGGTGACAATCTGACAATCTGAAATGTGCTTTGACAATCAAATAGGAGACTGACGCTGGGACTTTTTAACTTTTTGTTCGGCTTGAAGGCATTTCTTATTCAGATGAACTTGCTGCCTAGTGTGGTAAACTAAGAGTAGACGCAAATTTTTCTGGTTAAGAAAGGGGCTGAAGCAGCCTGTGTTCATATCACGAACCAATAGGGAATTTGTGAGTGAATACCAGCTTAAGCGCGTGGATAGCAATCAGTGGATATAGCAGTAACAGACAGTCGATGCCTTTAATAAATTCAGCGACAGGAGCGCGATTCAGCAAGAGATGTAATAAGTAAATGACATTTGATTCTTTACTGCGTGATATGATTAAGAACTGGGTGTACTGTGTACTGTCGTCGTGCGAGGCTGTTATAAATTGTAAGTTGCGGGTATATATGGAAAGTGTGACTGAAAGCGAGAGTGGAGTGGTGTATTCAATAAGTGTGAGTGTTCACTACTTAAAACTTTGACAAGTGAACTTACTTAAAAAAAAAAAAAAAAAAAAGAAGAAGAAGCAAGGAAACGCTCCTATAGACAAGTCTATTTAGCCTAGTCTTTTTAAGTTGAATTGCACATAGGAAGCGTTTGCTTTTAATTACATATTGTAGATTGAGAGTTCTGTGCTAAAACTAGAGACTTAAGTTATTTCTTAGCCATGATACGCTAGCGGCAGTGTAGCCACTATGAGGAAGCAAGGATTTTGAAATTATTAGATTGATGGTTGTCATTTAGACTGTTAGAGTGCTGAGTTAGACAATCATTGGTGTTACTTTTAGCTGGTGGACGAGAGAATTAAAAAAGGCATGAGACTGTAGTTATGAGATGAGAAAATGACTGTGTGTGAGCTGACAGTAGTTGAAAAAAGGAATCTTAGAATAAGCAGGACGGGCTGTTCTTTTATCATCAGAAATACGGCCTTTCCTGTTCCCCAGTCTTCTTAAGGCCTCTTTAGTCTTGGTTTTCCTCGCACCAATATCCGCACGTCTGGTCCGCGATGTTTTTCCGTCTTCACTCCACTGGAACACCCTGCTTCTTTCCATCTGCCAGATACACTCTCTTCTTTTAAAAGTTCTCTCAAAACCTGTCGTCTCTCTTCCATAATACGCTCCATTGTGTCCTTTTTGTGCCTTTTGGGGGATAGCTAGTGTGTACCAGTGTGTGTGTGTGTGGGTCTGTGCGTGCGTGTGTATTGCATTGTGAATGTTCTGGAGAGTGTGTGTGTGCCTTGAATTACTTCGTAAAAATTGGCGCCTCGTAAATCCGATTATTATTTTATTATTAATAATAACAATAATAACATTTTCAAACTGTTGTCACTCCTGAACAGGATGTTAGGACATCACAGACAGAAAAAAAACCAAACGTCAGCTGTACTGATCTGTAAAAGATTGATGAAAGTTTAATTGCCGGTTGATCTGGGCACCAGAATCTTCAAGGCGACTTCTTTCTTGAACAAAAAGCTGAGCGTTAAGTTTCAATGGCATTTCTGGACTGATAAATCCTTGATTGTTCACCAAAGAAGCAAATAATGCAATTTTCACAATTCAAATATTCTCACCACAAGCATGCATTGAAACAACAGAAAATAACTGTGCTAAGCTCAAAATCTAGCCTTGACTAGCATCAGAACGCTACAGTAGTAGGGACACTCCCCCACGTACATCTCCCCCTCGCCCCTCGGTCAGCGCAAGGTAGAGTACTTCCCCTTCTTCCTCCCACAATAACAAGATTATTCAGACCAGATAATGCAATTTCTATAAAAGAAAAACAAGTGACTGCCGCTTGGAGGATAAGCCCAAATTAAATGTAAAACAAGGGAACTGGACCAAGCTAGAAAAGGGACAAAGACGAAGACAATGTACATGTTTCGGGGCACTACCCCTTCATCAGGACGATACAAAAACGACGAAAAAACGAAAAGGAAAAAGACTTATCTGCAGTAGATGTGGCGCGCTGGGTGCAAGGCAGGAGAATGACCGAGGGACAGTGAGTACGAAAGGTTAAAATTTCTGTTTTAAGCATTAGGATATCAGGGGCGGATCATGGTTCTCTTGGTGGGGGGGGGGGGGTGCAAGAAATGATAAAAATCAGTACACACCTGAGCGGCAGTAAGGGCAGGTCTAATTGTTCTGTGCATACACACAGACTTCGTGTCCCAGTTCCATTTTATATAAAGGACCCTGCCTCCCAATTACTTTCCTCAATCTTTTTGTTCCTCTCTTTTGTTGTTGTTGCGTTTTTTTTTTTGATTTGCTGGTGGGGGGAGAGCGATGGCCCCCCCTTGCCCCCCTCCCTCCATAATCCGCTCCTGGATATATATGTATACACACATAGACCCCAAAAGGGGGAAAAGTTTTATGTTAATGATTCAAGAATACTCCACTGCTGCTTTGCTTTGGGGATTGAAACTTTCTTCGTGATGTTCTTCCTGCAGCACCGAACCATCTCTTGGACTTTGTCTCTCCGCTTTTATTCCTCTCTTTCTTACCCTTCCTCCCTCCTTCCTATCATTTCCGTCTGTCCGCTCTTCGTCTTTGTCTGCCTGACCTTCGGTCTGTCTGGATCCACTCGCTTTCTCACAGCCTTTCTTGAATCCATACTTATTTCCCATGGACTGTGTACTTAATCCTTGCTAGATACTTTTTAAAATCACATAAAACTTTCTCTTTAATCCACTGTGTTTCCCCGTTTTCCAAGTTTAGCTCTGTTAGCTTTCGTATGTAATTTATTGCCAGTCAGTGTCTCACTTAGAAATCTGTATACAAAATCGGAACCTTCAGTCAGTCAGTCAGTCTGTCTGTCTCTGTCTGTCTGTCTGTCTGTCCTACCTTCAAGTTACCTTTTCCCTCCAGCTCTCCGCCTCACTCTCTCTAAATAAACGCTCTATTGAAACAGGTGTCGCACTATTACCATTTCACTTTCCCAAATATTATAACGAAAAATCACAAAAGTTTCCTCGTAACACATTTCCGATTTTACTCCTTCTATTTGCAACGTGGCATTTCGCTACACAACATGTATAGCGTTCACCAAAATACTTCACCAGAAAGCTTGACACTTTTTTTTCGTTTACTTCCCTTCAATCACCTCTCGCATAATTAAATCAAGATACATCCCATGCTCGTTACGTCGTGTATGACGTCATGCAATGAGTCTTTGATAATCACTCCAACAGGAAGTACTTGAAACGCTCAACATAACAGTATGCAGACGCATGCGACCAAGGGAGCTTACCGTACCCAAACACGTAGCAAAGAGAGGGTCGAAAGAGATAATTTGATAATTTAAGCGCTCTGTCCTCATTTGTTCTTTATGAGTCTTTGATAAGTTTGAAGTAATTACGTAATGAAGCAATGCCAGTTGTGCTGGTGATTTCTGCTCTCCTGCGATAACATGGGAAGACGGTGTCAGAAGTGAACAACCAACGCACGCAAGCGAATCATTGAACCAAGACGTAAACGAAACTTGCTGCTCCCAGTTACGCCTGAATAAGACACAAAAACGTTTGTGTTTCTAAGAAAGGAAATGTTGTTTAAGGGACAACAAAGTTATTGAAAGGCATATATATATATATGAATGAAAATATAAAGGGAACTTAACTGAAGTATAAAGCCTGCGTCATCAGTTCTTTTGAGTTCTTGACATACTTGCCCAGTCTCTCGTGATTATATACATATACAACACGCGTGTTCCGATTCATTTTTTTCTTGGGATGTTCGTCACCTGAAGTGACTCGGTATAGTGTCTCTCGTGGGAAACACGCAACCCTTGTTACAGACGGTACTGCCCCATGCAGAGAATTTTTCATGCACACAGTCCTTTGGTCACTGCATCCACTCAGCGTCGACAAAAACTTTTTTTCTGGCCACCTTACAGACCTGTCGTACCCGGCTATAGCTAAAATCTGCTTGCAGACCATTTGATGTCACTGTATATCCACAAGGACAAACCGCAGTTCTGGGAATAAGCCCTCCTATCTTCAACTCCAAAACTTATTCAACTCTAACGTCACTGTGCAATTACAGGGCGGACTTACTACTGGTACAACTCCGTGGACAACGATGTCCTCTTTCCTTCTGCTCAACAGTGCACAATCTCCGGTGAGGATGATGCTCAACCTACTGCCCACCCTCCTGACTCAGTCAAATCTAGCTTGACCCTGAACTAGTTAAGAAGACAATGAAATCTCCAGCAAGAAGTACTGGCAGCGCTCAACATAACCGTATGCAGACGCATGCGACCAAGGGAGCTTACCGTACCCAAACACGTAGCAGAGAGGGCCGAAAGAAAGGAATTGGGCAGATCCTCAGAAAAGATCTGCCAAAACAATACAACTTTCCCACGTATGGGCCGTTGCAAATTTTTACAAACTACAACTTCGTTTATTTACCTAATAACACTTTAAAAAAAAAATCCCGATATAAGGATGGGTTTCTCTAACGTCACAGTACTGAGTACTGAGCACGCAACAAAATGCGACAATTTCTTTTCGCACTAACTGCCTCTATGCAGTGAAGCAGCATTATGCAAAATAAATGTGTACTGCTTATACGTAAAAGATTTTCGCCCCTTATAAGAAAAGTAATAAACATGCGTTATTAACATTAGGCTGCAACCCTGGTCTCCCTATTGACCTCTAAGAAGCAAACGGAAATAGAAGGGAGACTACTCTGAGCTATACGTCAAACTCGCATTGATATAAACAACACGTTTTGATGTGGACTTGCCAGTTTCTTTTCTGATCTCATTTAATATTATAGGCTTTTACAGGTACGTTAAGTTTATGATTAATCGTGGATTTTACTTTACTGTAAACATTTCGGGGAAAATTGATAAGATTGTAACTACACAGCTCATCAGGTTAAAAACGTAAAGAGATTGAATGAATGCACCCAGTGGCGAGTGGGTGCTCGATCTGCGACGATCAAAAGTCGTTCCTTCAGTCGCTGGTTCAGTGGTTGCTCATGTCCTCTGAAGTAGTGTATAGTCATAATTTATGTCGTCTCAGTTGCTGGGCTTTCACCTAATGAAAAGTTTGGAATTTTGAGTGAAATTTCCAGTCTGATTTAGTCATTTGCACTCTACTGACTGTAGAGTAGTACAGTACATTCAATACATTCATTCTCATTGTTTAATTTACTAAAACGAAGGTAAAACCAGAAACAAAAAGTACAGATTCTCCTATTTTTGTCCGTGTAGCAGTATTTTCGTTTTTGCTGCTACTGTTCCAGGTTAAAGTTTATTAATTTCTTTATTTTTTCCTATCCCACCTTTGTTGCCATATATTGCTGATTCTGCATCTTCTAATTGATGTAGCTGCTTTTGTTCCCTTGTCATTTAATTCCAGTGTACATCATGATTGAAGTCACCTGCAATGATCGACTGGGTAAAAAAGTTCGAGTGAAGTGCAAGTATCCTTTGACAGTTTGAGTTTGAACTAAAAGTCCTTTTTTAAATGACCAAATCCACAATATCAGCTATCACTGAATGGTACAGTTTGGGGCAAGGTCTAAATAACTAAACTTAGTACTCTGTGGAGTACAAGCATATTGCTGTAATCAGTAGGTCAAATTGTATTTATTCAAGCTGGTAAAAGTTTTGTAAAAATGCAGAAGTAGATCAGGGTTCCCCACAGCACATGATCCTGCATCTAGTGTTAGAAACAGAAATTTAAAAGCACACAGAGATTTTTCTTCCTATGCATACCTGGGGAGGCATGTTTTTTTTTCCTGATCAAAAGTATAGGGACCTTCATTTCTTGTCAGTGAACCCTCAGTGTTTACAACCAGAGACTTGAGGCTAAGAAGAACTGGAAAGATAAAATCTTTTGCAGTCTCTCTGTGTCTCTTTGTCTCTCATGCTCATGCTTACAGATGCATGCATCCTCACAATAACAAGCAATGTAGTCTCATGTTTTAGAATGGGTGCTTGGTGAGAAAGTTTGAATAAAAACCAAAGCAACCATATTTGTAGCTACAAGTTTTTACTAGCAATTTAAAATCTGTCTAGACAGCTGTTGATAGCACTAGCTTACTTGGCTATAAATAAATCATACAATCGACAAGAAATCCTTTTCCAGCTGCGGACCCATTTTATGTGCATCTCATTAATAGGCAGGCGATTATTGCTTACCATCCTGTGATACTTAAGTAGCTTTGAGCTCATAGTGATTTGGGTTTTTTTTTTTAATTACAACTGCAAATGTTGTCCACTTCTTATAAATTGAGATGATATTCCACCTGCAGACGGCCTTAACTTCATTGTAGCCCAGATGACACAGTGGGAGACTTAAAGAAGCTAATTGCTGCCCAGACTGGCACTCGTGCCGATAAAATTGTCTTAAAGAAATGGTGAGTCTTGCAACAAAATGCTTAAGGAATTGTTTATGTACTGCTCGAAAGAATTCAAAGACCAGCTGATTGTGGGCAGGCAGATCATAGACATGTAATTTGCAAGAATACAATGTTTATATACGCATTGTTTCATGTTGCTACAGTGAACATTAGTGCACATGGAAATCAATGCTGGTGCATTCATGTACACCACAGGAGGCAGCCAGACGTGTGAACCCAAGATGCCAGACAATGTGCCCAAATCAAACGCATGCATTGTCTCATTGCGGTATGACTGCACCAGACATAAAGTGCCAGGAAGCGCAGATAACCAGGATGCCAACTACCGATGTTCGGGTTGTCCTGTCAACTGTACATTCAGGGGCTAGCAGTGAGCAGCCAGCAAAGTCACCATCAGGGCAAGATGATCAGGAAAGGGGCAAGGCTACCCTGTGTTGAAGGGATCCTGCAGTGCAACCTGTCCTGGATTAAAATAGTTAATTTCACTTTGTCTGTCACCAAGGTTGGCTGGTTATTGGTTGCTTAACATCCCACCGCAAACTGGTGCATATCAGGATGGTGGACTACGGGTGGGGGGAGGGGGGATGGGGCTCCTATTACTAAGCTGTGTACTAAAAGAACCACCAGACTGATAGCTGCAGTATGATGGCCAGTGCAGACAGGCAGTCTAATGTGGGAATGGTTGAGTGGAGTTTGCACTCCAGGAAATAATCCTTGGCCACTCCAGGATTCAACCCAGCAACCTTCTACCTGCTAGTCCACAGCTGTCCTGACTGAGCTATCCATCCCCTGAGGTCCACATGGACTCTGTCTCTCCATGCCAATCCTATTATAAGACCATTTCATGCATTTTCAAAGGTCTTATAAGAAGAGATCTGCTGTACACTTCAATTTCACTGCCTCCTGGTTTGTGTTTTGGCATCAAGTGGCGTATCTAGTCTTTCAATTCTTTTGAGCAGTGTAGAATAAAGCTTAAAATATGAATTGGTTTTTTATTCACATGATTACCATATTCAGAATGCCAGACCCGTCAAGTAGTATTATGTTTTTGTCATATGACTTGTTGCAAACCCCCCACCCACCACAACAAACCCCCTAAAAGGATATTGTAGGATTGAAAGCCAACATCATCAGCATATACTGATTTCAGAGACAACTGAGAAATCTTGTATGAGAGATAAATCAGCATGAATCCACAATTGCATAGCTGGTCAATATGCAACATTTACTTTTGTCATATTTGAAACCAAACAAAAAACACTAATATCTGGAAAAGCTCTGGACCCCAGGAGCCACTCACAAGCTCAGGATCTAGCCATTTAAGGATAACACAAGCTTGGAATAAGAGCATGTAGACATGCAACTGAAAAATCAATAAAATTTAAATAAAAAACTATTGATTTCAGATTTTGTAGAGTTTTGGAACTATGTCATAGGATTATAAAATGATTAAGAATATGCAAGAACTGCTTAGGACTTGACAGGTCTGGAATAGACTACGTAACAAAGTTTTGTTGTTGATCATGAAATGCTACAGAAGATGCTCTCACTCGCATTAGATTTAACTACCATGCAAGTTGCTTTGCTTACTAAGAAATTGATTTCTGAAGTGCTTTTTTTCCCCCAAATACAAGTATTGAATAACGAGAAATGTTTCTCCAGGTACATCATTTTCAAAGACCATGTGCAGTTGGCAGACTGTATCCTTGACTGGTTGTTGTTTAATTTGCAGTATAAGGTTGTGCATTGCAAAATGCATAAATACACAAAAGATTTAAAAGGGCAAGATTGCATACACTGCTTTCAGAATATTCCATTTAACATGCTGCACTCTTCTGTCTCAGCGTTAGACTTAGGATGGGAGTAGGTGGGAAGGCAGCGACAAGCCCTAGCACTGAAAATGGTGGTTTTTGTCATTTACTGAAGATGCAGATAAAGGATTATTCCCTAATATTGCAGTATTATGTTCACACGGGGAGGAATTCACAAAGTAACGATCATTCCTTAAGATTTCAATAGTGTTTTTAGTGATAACTGTGTTACTGTTTACCTGATACAATGTACCTGCTTCTAGCAGTTAATGCCCTTGACAATACTCCAGATGAAATTCACGATGGGATGAATCTTGAGTTGTACTACCAATGAAATGGACTGAGAAAAACATCATCATGAGTGACATTGACCTCCTTGCATTGTTTGTTCATTAAATATTCATTTCTATCCCAGTCATACTTTTGTATAGTTTTGTAAATTGTTTGGAGACTTTGGCATTGTTCTTTTTTTGGGTCTGTGCATACTTTCCTTGCTGCCATTAGGTGTTACACCAAACAATGAATTGTGTGCGGGCACTTTAGAACTGTAAATCTTGTGATGACTAGATGCCTGTCAACCACTTGTCATGTTGAACTTGAAGACACTGAAAAGGACGTTTGTTCGATGTGTTCTCCTAGACATTTTTATTTGATGAAGGCCTGTTTCACAGATTACTCCTGTACTCCATCCAGTGCACTTCATTAGTCTTGATTGATGGTTCCTCCAACTGATCAGTATTTCACATAAAAAAACCCAAAAGAACAATTTCTTTATTAAAGAGAGAAGAAGAACCCCAAGGGATTCTCTCTTTTTGTGCTGTTCAGTCATGGGTAGAAACTCCACACTGGGGAAACTGTCATTACATCTACACGTATACTCAATTTCAAGCCGTGTATTCAAGCTAATGTGCTCTTTTTACATATTGACATCATTTATGCTCATGGTTATAGGTCATAAGCAGACGGTACTTCACTGTTGTTTAATTCTTTAATCAGTCAAGCAAACACAAAGACATCTGGATCTGTAAACTAAACAAATTACACGTAAATGTCACCATTCTCTTATGCAATGTGCAATCTAAATTTGAGTAAAGTAGCTTTGATAATGAATATGTATCGTCATGTAGAAATTTGCTGTTTATTGTTTGGACTGATTTATTACATTTTTTAATTTTTTATAAATCATTCCTTTCCTACTATCAGTCTATTTCAGACCCACTAGTTTTTTTTAAATCAACAAAATAACATCTTAAATTGTATGCACAATAAAATAGTTGTGGATGAGGCACTGTTTGTGTAACAAGCTGACAGTATATCATTACTGGAATGTGTTCACTATCACAGGAATATGAATGCTGGGATTCAAGGTCACAAAAAAGTATCATACTGTAAATGGTTTTAAGTGATATACTGATCTCAAAACAAATTACAGGTATCTAAAGACAGGTATCACATGGTCACCCATGAAGTACACATCATGGATATTTTTATAATCCTTGATTCAGTGCTATGTGCTAAATTAAAATACCTGAGTGCACTCAGCATCTGTTAGGGTGTTTCACCTCCACAACCCTGACATCTTCACCTGGGTTTGCATGCATATTAGTTCTTCCAGACAGGAGCATGTAAGACTACTTGCAAATTTGTTGGCATGCATCTGTTCCTTGGTGAGGCATAATATGCAAAGATGAGAAATGTCAGGAAATTTCCTGATTTAAACAAATTTTGAAACTTCCTGGGTCAGATCTCGAAAATGTGAACTTTGTTTATGGGTGTATGTACATAGCAGAGTTGCCTACCCTCCTGCATTCTTGACAGTAACCTCACGCCAGAAACAGGGGAGTGGTTGTCCCAGAAAAATCATACCTAAATTACCTGGGTGGTGGTCGTCCTGCATGGATTTCTGGAGGGGTTCCTGATCCATTGTCAGAACTATTTTTGAAAATCAGGGACAGCTGGAAATTCTTGTATAGGAAGCCTTTCAACCCTTGCCTTTTCAGAAAATTTCCATTTACTGCATTCTCTGATTTTGTGCGTGTGTGTGGGGGGG
>SMGT01011198.1:40149-50871 GCA_004794575.1 Lanistes nyassanus
GAGGGGGAGATGAGCATGTGACAGCTGAACAGTTCTGACAGCCATAAACACACCATTCTAAATCACCACACTTTCTTCATCAGCTCTACTTTAACACTATAATGGTCAGTCCATAAAAAGTCAGGATGCCTCTGCCCCAGATCAATATATGATTATCAGAACAGCACCTTCAAAATGAAGTCCGTCACAATCCAACATGGCACAGAAAATGTGAGAATTTTTTAAAACAAAAAGTGCGAGTCCCTGTTGAGCTTGAAGATAACATCTGTGACCAGTCATGAGTATTGCATGTCAAGGGTCAGATATTCAAAAGCTGGCTCACGTAGCCCAATGTAAGCAGACAAGGAGCGAACGACATCAGGGTGGGCTGGCTGGCAGTGGCTGGTTGACACGACACAACAACTCGAGTTCAGAACTTTGGAATTTAGTGCGTTTGGTCTGTCCAGGAAAGGGCACTCTGACACCTGTCTGTGGCTGACTGTGTGGCAATGACTCCAGTCGGTGAGAAGGGACTGCAGCAGAAGATTCAACTGCAAGTCATGAAATTAGCTAAAAGACGAATATTTGCAGTCGACATGAGGTCACACATCAAATACGCTAAACTTATGCTGATAATGGCTACCCAACATAACAAGTAAGTATTGGGGCTTAACGCCATGTCAGCAACTAAGGCTAAATCACAGCAGAACACAAGAGAGAAAACATCGGTAACCCAACATAAGGTATGAAGGGGACCTCGAGACAAACCATGAGAGTCTTGAAGGGTTGTGCTCATTCGGTGCAACTGTTCTACCGACAGGTTGGATGGCTGCGTCCGCAACTGCATGGGCACAAACTTGCTGTGTGCCATGGACAGGCTCAAGGCATTGCTTGTGCCCCCACCCAGCACCTGCACAGGGACTTTGGAGTGGTGCAGCTTTGAGTGGTGGACAGAAGTTGGCCTGAAAATAATTGGGCGTGTGACAAGTGTCCCAGTCAAAACCAAATAGTAGCATGTGTACACAAACACTGTAGGTTCCAAATCTATTACAGTGATTCACAACCAGTGCTAAACAATGTGCATGCTGGATATAATGATGGCGCGAAGATAAAAAAATAACAAAGGTATGTAAATATGGTCATAGTAAACAAATCCTCAAGGTATTATGAAAATAATGAGTCTTCACCCTGGGAGGCTGTGGCCAGGGGAACCGCCAACAAATAAAAATTCTTAAAACTCACATGGTACAAGTAGTTCATACTATATACAAACACAACAGAACATAACCAACTACCTGTGACTGCGTATGAAAGTGTGAGCTCGCTGAATGAAGGCCTGCTGGGGCTCAATAAAATAGGATGACATCTTGGGGCTGATTACATGTGTCTCCCCTGCCACACTACTGCTGGCAGACCTGAACCAAAATAAGGGAAGGGTTGGGCTAACAAAGGAGGGAATGGATCACTACAAAGTAAATGCACAGGAACTGATGATAGCATGCACCCAGTAGGTACAGTGTGCTCATTGTTAACACCATCACATTACCAAGCACACAACCCGCCATGAACAATAAGTAGAGTGTACTAGCATGCTAATTGCTAACACCATCACATTAACAAGCATACACAACGTGCCATGAACAACAAGTACAATGTAACACAAATGTTCCCTCTGCAGACTTTTCTTCCAAATTGTGCAGTTCATGTACTTTTGAACCATCGTGGACCAAACTGCATGTTATGAGAAACTATCACAAAGTCAGGAACAGAAAATATATTATTTAATGATATGTTTTTAATGTTGCCTTTAGACATTTTGATTGATCAGTGGGCTCTGGTGACATATCTATAAATGTTTATATAAAGCACAGTGTTCTGGGCAGGACAGCCTCATTGCATTTCTCAGGCTGTAAGCACATCTGCTTAGCAGAATAAAAAGAACAGAGAGAACTTTTCTTATCACCTGATACATCTTATCATACACCTGTCACATCATTTCTGTGAATATTAGATTATCTTTGTGGGCATCTGTACAGTGTACACTGACAATCTTAATACCAGAGTGCCACAATGACACCAAAGGGGTTATTAACAACATCATGGCTTTCCACTTATAAGAGGACAGATATGCTTACATTTTGCAGAAAGCTCTCAAAATGCGAAGTAGTGTGTGTGAAAAATCTGAACTCCATGATCTGGGGATCCTTAGTCAATATGCACAAACTGATGACATTATACATCATAAAGTGCTAACAGGTTTAACAATTTGACATTACATGACAATGCATTCCACATTATTCAACCCAAAGTCAAAAACCAACAGAAAGGAATTCATAAACTATGGAGAACATCCATTAGAGTATTTATAATCCAAAGTCAGCATAATGTCTATGCACAAAAAAACTGTTTCTTGATTCCTTTAATCATCTGTCATAAACTGCAGCATTATGCCTAATGGTTACCAAGAACAGCAAACACTTACTTGTTCCTGATATGTTGGATGGTAACATCTGAACCTGCATCATCCTGACTGAGGCTGGTGGGTGACAGAACAAGGCTGAGACGAGACGGGGATATCCCATGGATACAAGAGTCTGACCCGACATCCTGAACTCTTGCAGCTGCCAGGTAAGAGTGGTTAAGCACTGATGGTCTGGGAAAGGATGCATGGCTGGAGATGGCATCATCATTAACATATGAATCTCCATTTGTTTCCTCATCTGCAGTCAGTTGAGAAAGGGTGGTGTCACAAGCAGGTTCCACAACACTGCCCACAGCCCCTGAACAGCTAGCCAGGCTTCCTGCATTTGCACCAAGAATGATGTTTGTGTTAATCCGTGACAAGTTTGGTTTTGTACTGATTAAAGATGTCTTGGATCTGTCCAGTCTGAGGCTGAAAGGGTTTCCTGATTCCAGAGTGGTATGTGAGCGACCAAAGAATTTTTTGTTATAAACACTGTCTGTTGTTGCACCATCCAAATCTGAATGCGAACCATTTCCACACTGAATTGTCACATAGCTGACAGTGACAGGCTGGGATGGCTTGATCTGAGTATTGCGACGAGATCGCTCAAAACGATGTGATGATAAATCTTTGGCTGTCACAGGGAAAGGCGATGAAGATGAGCGATCCCTTTGCAGAATCTGCCGAGAGTTCTCTTTCTTGCTGCTGCTTTTCAATGATGTCTTTGATCTCTAAGGGAGAAAAGAACTTTTATTAATGGGATCAGATGGGTAAATGCATATAACCCAGTTCATTCACTGTTACCAGTGCCTGGAACCAAACACTTCAAACATTTTAAAACTGAGAGCCCAAGAATTGATGAATGCATTCATTTCAACATGTTAAGAATCATGCATTTACAAAACGGGAAGTTTCGTTTACATAATGATATTTCCAACATTTTGACTGTGCCATGATTTTTCAGAACTCCTTTTTGCAGGTTTGAAGTCTGAGAGCTTCATGGCCTTGGCTCTATAAATTATCCCCCTCTTATCTCAAGAAGCAGGTCAAAGTTTACAGCGCCTGTCTGAACCCAATACAAAACGCTGAAACCAAGTTTGCTTTATCTTTCAGGGACCTCACTTTTGTGAAAAGTATCTCCTCAGCCTGTGGTAATACTGAACAGAGTCAGAGGTGCACCACACAGAAATAAGGGTATGGGTATGATGCTGTGTTTCAGTGTGTGCATCCTCATCTTGGTGGGCTTGGAGGCGACACCTGTGAGGACGAGGATGCTTGGAAGGAAACGCTCAGATGATCTGAGCACAAATGCCCTGCAGACTTTGATACAGCAACACTCACAACTTCTGGAGCAGCAGTCGGCCACAATACAGGCTCTGGAGGTCCAAATTAAGAATCTACAGACTAGCCTCGCAGCAGTGAAAACCGACACCCAGACTGCGATACATTCGGTTAAATCTGAGGCTGACACTTTGCAAAATCAGTTCAACATTTACAAAAGCCAACAAAAAGGTCAGAAAATTTTAAGTATTTTGTTTTGAGACCTCTTGCATTGTTTGTTTTGATATGAGTTGGCATGTGTCTAGTGCAAGAAGAATGCAACAGTGATTCAAACTATTTATAATTCACTGGTGCAAAATTTTACAGGATACAAACAGGGTACTTATTATGACCTGCACTTGATTGTTGGGCTGCCTTAAGCAGTATGAACTGTTCTGTATTGGTATTTATTCTGTTTATTTCTCAGTTGCTTTCAGCACCACCCTTCACAGTACTGGAAGCCTCAATATTGGAACAAACTCTGCGATACGCTTTGACCGACTGGTGACCAACATTGGTAACGGCTACAGCCCCTCAACTGGAACATTCACAGCACCAGTTGCTGGGATCTATGCCTTCTTCCTCTCCATCAGAGCTGACAACACCACAAGAGGGAATGTTGCTGTTGCCATCGCCAAGTCTACTGTGGAGCTTGCTCGAGCCTCAGTCAATGGCTCAAGTGGTGAATTTGCTGGACATTGTTTTGTGACAACCCATCTGGCAGCAGGTGACTCTGTAATGGCACGTCACGTTGCTGGAGACACATATGTCCAAAACACTATCTACACAAACTTTTCTGGTTTTCTTCAGGCAAGTGACCCGTGAATAAAAGGACTCTGAGTCTCGAGTTCATACAAAATAACTACGGAAATGTAATCAACAAATGTGGGTCTGTATGGTAATTAAATATTCAGTCATGTCCTTATCTCACTTGAAACTATAGCTGCTGAGTCATATAGCATGCCTGCATGGTCCAATCGACTGCAACACACTGTGGTTGCACTTAGGTTATCTGTGGAACCAGCTCACATGCTGCATCACCATTCTTATCTCATAGCACATGTAGTAAGTCCATGATTGTAATCTGGAGGTACTTTATCTGGTGCACTCTCTTATCTGAGATAAACATTTGTGAAATATCTCAAGAAGCCGTTCCTCCTTGTTACAGAACAACTACAAGAAGTTCATCAAAAAGGTTTTTTGAAATTCTGTTTTAATTAAAGACAAAATGTTTGTGGTGGTGTTATAGCTTGAATCTCTTGTCACTGCCTGCGAGGTCCATCCACACTCAAACCTTAACAATCCTACAAGTTCTTATTTTGCAGCAGTAAAAGAAAAAAAAAACCAAACAAACTAAAGAATGACCAGGGATTTGAAAAGTGCCAACAAATATCCTTCAAAATGCAGGATTAGAAATGCACATCAAATTTGCTGAACCTCCACCAAAAAGTTGCTAAAATCTCATGAACATAATACTACATATTTGTATATATTAAAGATGGTATGTTGGTACACAAAAATTCCGTCATTACGCACAAGTTCTACACACTTGTACACGCACACACACTCACCAGCATTCCTAAGGATGGAGGGAGAAGACTAGACAGCGACTGCTGTGAAGATGATTTGCTGTCACCACTGGTGACCTGCTCACCCATCGGTGAGCAGACGACATTGCGAGAGCCGAGGCTGCAAGCTGCAAATGCACGGTCAAATGCTAGCAGTTGAAGGCAAGCCCACAGACCATAAAAATATTGTCAAGTGCAAGGATGCTTCTGATCTCTGACAGATGCTTTTGTCATGTTGCCTGACAATCTTGATTTTTGACATGAGTTCCCATGATTATGACATCCGTACGTAAAATGACAGCAGTCCTGGAATTTATGATTGGCATGGGAAGACAACCAAGACTGAAGAACTCAAAAATAAATATGAAGGTAGTTCTGAGTAGAAACTGAGCGTGTAGCTAGTTTTGTGCGTGCATGCTTGCTCTCTTGCTTGCTCCCAGACACTCTCTCACAGGGTCTCTTCCACATGCAGTCGCTGACACTCTCTCTCACATGCACACACAGACATATCCATGCAACTAAGCATGCAGAATCATCCACCATCATTCCATACTCAAAGCAGAGTTGCTGCTGTTCCAGATTTTGAAATAAATCCCCAGAATAAGTCAGAATAAAGGGTCCCATATAGGTCATCAGACCCAGAGTCACAAGGAGATTATAACCATCTTGGTATTTCCATGGTCAAATCTGGGAGTGTGGAAACTTTGTCAGAGGAGAAAAAGAAACTGAGCTTACCTGACTTAGGTCTTTCACCTTCCGCATGACATCTCTGACCCTGAAACAATTTATGCCGGTAAGGAAACACCATTTAAAAAAAGTGGGTGTTACTGCACTGTTAGCTGGTAGCACTATCATGAGGACTATTGAGCAAACAGACATCTCCACAACAGACCCACCTTACTACTCTTGGCTGAACTGCGTGTTGACTTTTGCCCTTCTGGAGGTGGCTTGTGCTTCTTGGACGTCTGCTTCACTTCATCTTCACTTTCCTTTTTGCAAGGAGGCAGCTGATAAAGTGGAGGACGGTTTGCCTCATCTGTTCAGACCCACATCCACTATCTACATAATTTCTTTCACAGCAAATGGTTTTCAAAATGTGCCAATGAACATTCTTCTTTCATTAAATCAGTTTTAAAACAAATCTGGAAATGCTGGTGCAAAATTTCCTTTTTTTCAGGTACAGCACTGATCCAGTTATCAACTACTCACCCTTGAACTGTATAGAATTTACTACAAATGCCCTACAAACTGTCCAGTGAAAGCATCATAATCCTAAAAAGGTTCTGTTCTCATGGTCCAAAGGTCAAATGAAATTTAATTTCTTCCCCCTGCGGTAAGAATGCTTACATTCATTTTTTGGGGTCCGCTTTTTTGTCGGTTTACTGTCAAACTTGCCCTCATTTGTCAGAGCTGTCACCTTGCAAGCAAAGAAACAAGAAAACAAATTTAAATAAAAAAATAACATGTTGACAGATGAGATGATTACATACAAACTTCTTGAAAGCAAAAGACATTAGGACCAAAAATAAAAACTGCCATAGCTGTATGAAGGACAGAAGTCAGTTTGACTGGTGCATACATATCAGCAACTGTGGCTGCTTTATGTCAAGCAGGTAAACTTGTGGCATGCGTAGAAATACATGTGGGAGAGACAGGAACCACCACAACCACTGATTCTCACTGTCTTCAGGAGGAGTGGGGACAAGAACCTTTTTATTGTTTGAATGTATCATGTACAAGCTTTCATGGCAAGGAAAATGTGCCTTAGCCATTCATAATGAGATATGGTAATTATAAACCTGGATGAGTGGTAGCCAGGAAGCCATAACTACACAGTGTTAGAAGGAACACTATCATCGCGTCTGTGTGAATAATGTATTCCAAATAACATAAAACTATATCACCCATGCTGGCATTTGTGTGCCTTCTCCTTTTGCCAACATACTATTATGCAATGAACATACAGATGCCACCAGCACATCAGAAAACGTGGGTGCTGTATCTGTTAATGATATATGAAAAATACAATTTCTTTTTCACAAAAGGCACTGATGACCAACATACCACAAATGTATATTCCGTATCCGGTGTCAGGCGGACAACTGCAAAGCTAAGTTCTGTTCCTGAGTAGACCTCTTTTCCATTCATACTAAGCTCATAGCGTGTGATGCGCCCAAGTGGAACCTCCGGGGGATCCCAAGTGATGTGCATCTCATTTCTGCCCAGCACCTGAACATGTGGCTTTGATGGTGCATGCGCACCTAGTCAACATATAAAATTTTTTTAAGTAGTTACGGCAAACACAACAGTTATATCACACACCCAATCAGCATTTTGGGGGCACAAAAACCAGCTGTTATTCCTATATTTTCAGTGCAGCAGCAAAAGTCATTTATTCGACTAAGATTCAAGCTCACACATATCCAACATCTGCAGATCCGCTTATTTTGAACTCAGAAAAATCAGCAGCTTCCGTCACCTACTGTCCGACCAGGTTGCAAACACATTTGTATGTGCCTATGTACTATCTAAACTCGACTACTCAGCTGGCTGTCCTCTATATCAGCTACAAAAGTTACAGAAACTTCAAAACTCGGCCGTTCGCCTTGTCCTGAAAGCGCGCAAAACAGACCATGCCACACCTCTCCTCCGCACTCTGCACTGGCTCCCCATTCAGGCTCGCATCGACTACAAGTTGTCTACTCTCTGTTTTAATTTCTTCACCGGTGCATGCCCCATCTACTTTTCAGAACTTCTTACAATCTACACTCCAGTGAGACAGCTCCGCTCTTCTTCCGACGATCGCATTCTCGCAGTACCCCGCATCAGGACAAAAACATACGGACAGCGCATGTTCACCTTCTCGGCATCCACCCAATGGAACTCACTTCCCCAAAACATTCGCCACTCCCCATCACTACAGACTTTCAAACGAAACTTAAAAACTTATCTTTTCTGCAAATACCTTGACTGACGTCATAACTGCCTGTCTGCATTAACTCTCAACTTTCTCTGTTCATCTTGTGATTGACGGATAATCTGTGTGTGTGTGTGTGTGTTCGTTGTTTTTCATTAGAGTGTCTGTGTGCCTCGTCCGCGCGAAGTGTGCATGAAATGTGTTCTCGTGCATTAAAAATCTACATTTGTTATTATAAGCTCTCCTTTTATAGCTGTCTTATTTAAACTAAGTCAAGTCCTTTGCTAGTTTTAAAACAGCCGAAGGGGAGATATTTTCTAATTAACTAATGTCAAATTATACTGCATGAATTTCTTCTATAAGTTCCAGTTATCCATGATATTACAATTCAAACTTTGCAAGAGATTTTCTAATGTGGAAAGGAAAGGAGCTGATGTGATAAGGTGAGCACCATAAAAAAATTATTACACAACAATGTAGATGATGTATTTGTACTCAGCTACATGACTCTGTACCATTCGGAGAGTTAGGACGCAAAATTAACTGCTAAAGAATAAACAGGCCTAAACAAGAAAAGGCAAAACTGGAATATTTTCTTCATCGCATGGTCCCCGTATTTATTTGTGACCTATGTCTGTGACCTATGTCTGTGACCTATGTCTGTGACCTATGTTTGTGACCTATGTCTGTGAAGACCTCGGCCTGATACTCACCTACCTCAGCTGTGGTGCTTGTCACAATTGCACGTTCACCTTTACCCTTGACTGTTGCAGCACACACCTGAAGTCAGTGATGACAGATAAAATGTGGATGTTATGGCATTATGTGTATTGGCAGTTATGACAGCTATGAGGCTGTTATAAAAACAGTAATGGTGGTGGTAGCAGCAGCGATAACATCAGTTAATGATAATGTGTACAAAAGAAAAACAAGTGACTGCCGCTTGGAGGATAAGCCCAAATTAAATGTGTACGATGACATTGAAGATGATGATGCCAGCAAGAACATCATAATTATGATGTTGATGGCATTAGTGGTGGCAAAGATAAAGGCAGTGATGTTAATGACAGACGCAAAGTACAGTCTGTACTTTCATGTAAAATGATGGGCCACCAAATGTATCTGCAGTTACCTGTACAGCTGGAAGGTAAGTATCAGACAGCTGTAACTGCTAACACACCTGTATTTCATGACATACTCACACACCTGTATTTCATGACATAATTGCTCACACACCTGTATTTGATATGAAGTGCCAGCTACCAGCCCTGTGATAATTGCTTGTAGGTCTGTTGTGTGTTCCACCATAGTCTGGCCTAACAAGAGCCACACAAACTGAAACTTCACATGGATGGTGCAACATTTTGTTTTAGACTTTCATAAGAAAGAACACAAATCTTAAGCTCGGAAATCTGCCTTCAAGTCTGTCTTTAAAGACTTCAGAAGAATACCTTATTTTTTTTAGTTTAATAAAGTTACAGCATAAAATCTCCCTATCTAGACAAAAGGATACATCAAAATATTTAAAAATTACTTGACTGTCCCATTACACTGTTTCCTGCAGGCAATGTCTCACCATGTTTTATAATTATATATATCTTTCTTAACTGAACTTGTGTCCACATACACATTTCCCCCATCTCATACCACTGCCCTTCCATTCAGACACTGCAATGCTTAGACTGACCATACACGGATGGAGCTGCTGAACTAAAAGACTATACATCAATTTAAAGTTGGAAATCTACGTGACACTTACCTACATAGACATAATAGCCTTTGATTATTCCATTACACTGCGCAGGTGTCTCCCAGCAAATCTTTAGCTGTGATACAGTGCAGCCTAATACCTGGAGGTTGCTAGGAGGCCCTGGTACTGGATACACAGAAGATGATAATGCATGCAGGCTTGTAAAACTTCCTGGCAAAACTGCTTACATGTATTTGTTTTACATCGCAGTACTGGCAGAACAGAATCTAAAGTTAACTGCTGCTGTATGTCTGGTGGGGGGGGGGGGGGGGTTTGTGTCCCTTTCATTTTTTTAATAACTGCTGTTTTGCATGCACCTTTTTCTCCTCCATGCACATTTAAAAACATATGTGCATGCACTCACAACTGTGTATAAGCACCCCCCTCCCCCCATTCCATCATGAAAAGCATAGAATTTTGGTTTGTGTAATCTAAATCAACATCAAGATCACACATATGTGCACACAAGCATGCTTGGCTGCCCTCACAATGCATGCGCACATGCACATACACACAAACTTGCATGTGTATTGACGACTTACCATCTTCCTCTGTAGTAACAGAGACTGGATCACTGAAACTGCTGACATCCCCATCTGTGTATGTCCTCAGTTGGTATGTGTACGTGGTGTTGGGTTCAAGCCTCAATGTTTCAAAACTGCACAAAGGTCCATCGTACACACAGCAGTTGCCTGTTGAGCAAGAAATGCAGACACATCAAATG
>SMGT01011390.1:5190-24526 GCA_004794575.1 Lanistes nyassanus
CACCTGGCATCATGTCTAATTTGTTAAATGTGATGTACCTCACACCTGGTGTCATGGCTGATTTGTTAAATGTGATGTACCTCACACCTGGTGTCATGGCTGATTTGTTAAATGTGATTACCTCACACCTGGTGTCATGGTTGGCTGTTGAAAGTAATGCCCCTCATACCTTGTGTGGCTGATTGTTAATGTGTGTAATGGGTGGTTGTTGATTGTAATGCACCTCACACCCGTTGTCATGGCTGGTTGTTTCAGTGTCCACACAGCGGAAAGGTGTCAGGTCAAAACCCATTCCAACTTACTCAGCATCTTTGCCAGTGAACGTACCAATGGGGGTGTGGGGGAACCAGATACGTAGTGATTCTGGCTTTGACTCAGATAGTGATGAGGAGGTACGTTTTTTTTTTAAATAGCTAAAACTTTAGGTTTAATCAAAAAAGTGGGCTACATAGATGGATATATTATAAAATTTAAAATTCATTTCATCTGTAAAATAATGGGATAGTTTATAAATAAGATCATGTTCTGTTAACTTTGGATATTAGCTGGGCCATCTTTGTTGAGGATGTGGGCAAAGGGACAGTCTTTTCAAATATGACATAAATAGTTCAGTATAATTGGACTTGAATGAATGTGTAAGATGATAAGTCTTATTGGTTAACAAAATCCATATGACCATGGCACATAAAATAAATTTCTGTTGTTCTGTACCCAAGCTAAATAAGTTTCAGCGACATTATAATATATAATTAATCTTGTATATTCACTTGTGAAAGAATTTTGAGTGATTCAAAATGAGTAGATGCATTCCATGTCTATTCATGTTTCTGAGTTTTTTTCACTGGCAGAGGCCTCGTCTGGATCCCCAGCACATTGCATCGCAGATGCAGGCATTAGCGGAGAGCATTCCAGACAACAACCGCTACATTTTTGGAGACCGTCCAAGACCTCGTTTGAACACCAATAATTTTTAGGTTCCCCTTTATTTTTGCTTTCTATCCTTGTTAATATGGTAGGGCAAATGTCTATGCATCTATGTATGTGTGCACATGCACAGCTAGCTATGTGCTGGCGTAAAGTGCACCTCACCAGGTACAGATGACAGTTTCAAAACAGGACACAGTGTAACAGTGTACATAATAAGTCTGCTCTGTTAGAGACTTTTGTATCCTCCTACAGCAGACTACTCAGTTACTCACTACACAAGCTGTACATAAATCTGCAGCTTCAAGTTTGTTTCCCCCTTTATGAGTGGAACTCTCATAACACTGTTTTACCATTTTAAATTGAAAGTGTTTATAGCTTACACTTCATCAGATGTTTCTGTATAATGAAGATGGAGGGGAGGCGCATACTCTGTGTGTGCGTGTATGTGTATGTATGAGAGAGAGACAGCCTGCATGTGTGACCATGAGAATGTGTAAATAGTTACTCACTGCCAGATTATCTGCAGATGTTTAGTTCGGTGTTCAGTCATGCTACAGTTTTAGTGAGTTTAATATTTGTGCTTTATTCAACTCATTTCATGGAGAGGCCAAGTGGCTTGTCAGATGATTCATGAATGACTTCATAATGTCACAGCCAGCACCAGTGACAGGATGTGCATCCACTTTTAAAAGAGTTATACGCTTTGGGCACCTTACCTGGTAGTGTGGTATAAGTGACCTTGAAAATGTTAACAATAGTACAAAAATATACAGATATGTTAGTTATTCATTAAGCCCATTTCACACCTGTTACAAGTATGTAAGTACATTTTTACTTGATTCATTTGGTGTTCAAGATCAGTTTTATGGTGTGACCAGTTCATCAGACGTGCTATCCCACCTTATTCATTATAGCTATTTTATATAACAGGATTGCTGTACCTAGTTTCCCACCTATTTGTAAGATATAATTTCTTGTCACAATACTGTGGCATGACCCAAAGTGCTAATATCTCCATTAGCGATCCCTAACCGCACCTTCCAAACAAAAATCCAACTCTGGGAACCCAATCCCTCAACACACCGAGCACAGCTCACTGACCAGTACAGAGTGACTTTCTCAAGCGCTGTTGTGCAGTTCAGACGTGAATTACCTCTGGCCTGTGTTTTCAGCGTGGCTTGCTCCTTGGCGTCCCGACCTGCTCGACACTGCACTGCACTGTCTCTGCGTCTTGATGAACATGAGCTTTTTCATTTTCATTGTTTCTGCCTGTACTTCTGCTTTTTTTTTTTTTTTTTAGGTAAACAGTGTTGTTCCATATTTGCTGATCGCCTCTGTAAGCGAGCATTGTTTGGTATTTATGTTTGCTTGCTTTACCGGTCCTCATGCTCTTTTGACCATGACTTAAAGTGCATTTAGCCTTGTTGTCACTTGCCTGTTACTCGCTGGGTGTTTGTCTTTTGCAGTTTTGCTTCACGCCTAGTTTCGCTGCGTGAGTCACTCCTGCTGGCGTCTGGAGACGGTTCATCCATGAGACCATGCAGCCTCTTCCAGTTGCTTACCTACCGCTCTGGGGGCTGTCACCGTTTGCCATTGGCTATTTTCCTCCCGCCACTTGGATTCCATGTCGCCAAGCACTGTAATTTCGTTGCCTTGCCGGTTCCACTACCTGGGTTTGGACCCTCCTTGCTGGCTTCAGTCTCTCCTGCCTTTGTGCATGCCTCTTCTTCCGTTTGAGCTAATGCTGTGTCTGTAGTCCACACTGATGATGTCGTCATTCTGGCTCCGGCCGATGTCCACACAGTGCAGAATGGCGCTGGGTTGCTGTCCTTTTACATTCATCCCTGGCGAGCAGCACTATTCGGTCCGGACTCAGCGTATGTGCAGGCGCTGTGTACCCCCTTGGTTCTCCAGGCAGCACTTTTTCCTCCTTGCAGCTGCCTTGCTCTGTTCTCCGGCAAGCTTACATTGCCCTGGAAACAAGCAGGGGGGTGGACCCTCACTGCCCTTGTCTGCTGTGCTTGCGCAGGCAGTGAGGGCACAGTCTGTGCCCCTCTTGCCTCCAGGCTCCTTGTGGGGGGCAGTGTGGCAGTCCTCTTCCATCTCTGTGAGGTTCCGTTCTGGCAGTCCCTCTCCTGTTGCCACAAGGATGGATGTTGCACTTCTGTGCAATGCCTCTACCTTAGCGTCCGGCCTCCTCCTCAACCCTGGTAAGTTTTTGGTCACCCACCTCCTTTTTTGTGCTACTCAGCACTTTGGGTCATGGTATGGTATTGTGACAAGAAAATAGAAATTTCTTGTTCTAAATTTCTTTAGCAATACTTACCATGTCCCGTCAAAAGCCCACCCTCCTCCCTGCTGGCTTTTGCATCTGGGTTGAGAAAGTCAACTGATAGGTGTCCTGTGTGTAGTGTGTGCTGTGTAGTTAATTTGCTGTCAAAATTTTGTGGCAGGCTGTCTGCAGCATCAGGTGTCCAACATTATCCTTTTGCTGGCTTGTCTAGGATAAATTTTGCATGTGTGGCATTCTTTTAACTGTTAAGGACAAACTTAATAGGTTGTGTCTTTTGGGTGTTAACTCTGTTTAATTGTTTAGTCCCGTCTGATCTAGGTGCATGCATTTTATTGTCTTCCACTGAGTAAAAGGTATAAATGAGTTTTGTTACATATTACTATGTGATGTGTTTTATGTATGTTATGTCCCGTAGCTATTTGATTAATAGGAAGATGGGTTGAAATTGTTTTTAGATCTCGGTGCCAAATCAAAATTAGATCTCCTCGTGGATAATGTACGTGTATAACACAGCTTCAGCTGGCTGTGAAAGAAATGAACGAATAAGTTCTTAAGCTCCAAATGGCATAAAGCATGTGTGAATCCATGTAGAAAGTCATACACCATTTCAGCTTGTTAACAGCTGTTTGTATTGTTTTCAAAAAAAGGTTTTGAGTGGATGATATGGTTCCTACATCATATGTTAAAGGTTTATGGGCATTCACAAGTTCATGGAAATTTTTTTATTATTATTTCAATGAGCCACCTCACTTCTTAAAATATGCTTGCAGTGCTTGTGTATTGTGTAGCATTCGGGGGGGTGGGGGGTGTTAAAACGCTGCCGTGATTTTGAGAAACAGTTTGTTACATTTCTTTTGTTGTATCTTTTTCTTTTTCCTATATGCTGATTGTTTAACAGTTGCTTGTGAATAATTAAGGAAATAACATTTGAATTACACATTTATCATTTACAAGTTTCAACAGTAATTTTTTTTTTAATTCACAAATGGAAAGCCAAATTTTGATTCAAAATTTGAGTGTCAAGTTAAAGGATGTCTAAAAATAAGAGACTTTATTTACACAGAGAGAGAGAGAGGAGAAAGAGGGGAAAGAAGGATTGTATACGATTGAATACGCAGTGGCTGATTTTATTCTGTTGTAATTCTGTGCCAATCCCATTTTCTAATGTCCTTATGCATGTGCATAGTCCAGGCTCCCAAATTGGGACATAATTGCAGCACCTGAATGATGTCTTTTCACAATGTCAGTTCATATTCACTGTCATTTTTTCATGACTGCCCTCAGGACTAAAGTTGGCAAATACTGTCTGATGAAGTGGTGAGATGAATGGATTGTACGTGAATATTAGTACGAATGGATGAGTCCGAGCTGTCATTTTAAAAAGTGTGTGACTGCTGCTAAGGACACTGTTAGTATAGTGGCAGCAGAAATCATGCCAGAGGAAAAAGTCATGTAACTTTCAGCACACTCTTTTATCTCTTGATGCATTTGTTGTTAGCACAGATTTTCCAAGCAGCTATAGCAAGAGTTTGTGGGGGGTGGGGGAGGTTCCCCAGCTTCTAATTGCAGATTTCTGTGGTGGTTATCAAAGAGTGGCTCCTGAAAGTTTATTTATGGACAGTATCCACAAAGTTAATGCTTGATAAGTTTATGCCCACAAAGTTTTATAGGAGTGTTGGTCAATCTAGCTGTGAACTATTGCCCCACTTTGCAGTGTTCAGGGATGTCGAACACTGTAATTGGCCTGTAATTAAACGCCTTTACTGAACAGTGCATGCTACTGAACTTATGTTCACATGGAGTTCTGGGTTGGTTGTGACCTGTTGCTAGACATTGTGTGTCACCGGGGTGACATGTTACTCGACACCATCTGTTACTGAGTTTATGCTGTCACAGATTCTGTGGTGATTGTCGAAGTTTAACATCTGAATGGACGGAGTGCTGTCACTGAAGGGTGACCATCAGTGTAGCTAGATATTTTCCAAGAACAGATGTCAATTAATGCAGTGTTAGTGATAAAGTATACTTCTCAAACTAGAGAATTATGCCCTGTATTCAGGGACCTTGGAATACTTGCTGTCTTCATTGTGTATGTTTGACATCCTGTAAGTTAGGTGATAACAGTATTTTGTCATGAAATGACAACAGATATCCCAGTAAACACCAGTCATGTAGAGGTCCCAGATTTTTTTAAAAATCATGATTGTGCTGGTAGTGACGTTTGTAGTTAAAATTAATGAACTTTTATTGAGACTGAAATTGTTTCAAACTGAAACATTTCAGTGCTTGCTTTTGTGAAGCCTGATCGTGCTGTCAGTTAAAACACATTGGTAAGTTTGGTCACAAGTCTTTTTGTCAAAGCTGTGCACTCAACAGGCAGGATTGTCATTTTTCACACACAGTTTCTTCTGGTCTTTTTATTTGCTTTTTTTAACAGGTTTAATACCCTCCCATCACTAAAACAAGGTAGTTTATGCTTGTTATTTGTATCTTTTTTCTTACTTTCTGTTGTATTGGTGGATGTACAACACTATCATGAGACCCCTGCTGTAATGTGGCCTAAGCTGCTGGGATGACATTAAACACACACTTGCCCACATGCGGGCATGCACACACACACAGAAACTTGAATTAATAACAAGTCAGTCCCTGCATCTCTGTCTCTTTTTCATTGTTTCTTCCTTTGGCCTTGTACTTTTGCAAATGTTTATATAGGTGGGTGGGGAATGATCTAGTCGGGATTGTGATTTGCTGTGAAAAATCACATATTTTCAGCAGCTTCCAGTCAGCATCCCTTAGTCCCACTCCAACTTAATAATGTGGTCATAAATTTTAACTTTTCTTTATAAATTGATGCTTTTACACTCCTGTCAAATTATTTTAGAACTTCATGTTGTTCATCACACTGTACAAAGCATGTTTGTTGCTGATACTGCAGTATGTTGTTGGCAATGCTAAATGTTATATTGGGCATTAAGATCCTTTTCAATATCCTCAAAAAGTTAACAACAAAATGACTTGCAAGAGAACATGCACTCATGCGGCTTAAACAGATTCATCAAAGAAAGAAGAAGAATTTTGCTTTAAAATCAGTTGAAGATGTGTTTGAAATGGCATTTTATAGTCAGTTTATTATACAAGGTGTTGAGAGACTGTTATTTAGAATATATAGAATCGTTAATACAAATGTCTGCTCAAGTATGAATGCCATGCTTGCTGTCAGTAATCAATACTTTTTTTTTCCAAAGTCAGAGACAATGTACCTACAGCTGTACCATAGTGTTGTGAATCTGTTCTGTATGTACACGTGTTATTTTAACCAGCACACAGAATCTTATCTCCCAGCAAAAATAGTCAGCTAGATACGGTGTTGGAAATCATCCTGATTGTGTTTCCGACTTCAGTACACACATGCATGCATTCATTGAAGTGGCCTATAACATGTTAATACAAACATGTTTTGATCAACCTATTCTTGACGCATAAGGCCCACTAAACCTATGTGATATATCCCTTGCATTTTGCATGATAATTTGGTTCCTTCGCTGGCATCATAACAGCTGTAGATAGTGGTTGCACTTTTTCTGATATTCACAATGAAAGAAAGCAAGTGATGATTGTTCAGTGAATCCATTTCACATTCTGCATGTTTTTATTGTTTGCTCTAAAATGGATGTGCTGTTGTCACACAAACTGCAAGTTTTTAATAGGTTGAGGGGTTGTGAGCTAAGAAAATGTTGAATCTGATCAGCTTTCTACCTTTGAACAGTGTCCTGCAGAAGGCTTTCAATATGGAGGCATCCGTTTTTGATCGTGTCGTTATTTCTGAAAGGTCAGCTACACCCTTAATAAATTAGCATTATTATTCCTGCTAGTTGAGAAATACCTTGAAATATTTCACAAAATCAGCTGCCTTTTCAGCACAAATGTGCAATTAAAACTTAATTCAATTGGTCTAGGTAGTTTCAAGATGGTTGGGTTGGGGTTTTTCTGTTGTTTTGTAATGTTTTTGCTTAATGCTTGATTTCAAACAAGGTGTGTATCAGGACATTGTTGCTTGAGACAACGTGCTGCCACACTGGGACTGCTGTCCCAACACAGGCTTCAGTCCCACCCAGTCACATTATACTGACACCGGGCCAACCAGTCCTAGTACTGTTCCCTGTAGTGCCAAGCGTCTGGCAGGGCAGCTACTAGATTGCCAAGTTGAAGTAGGTGATTTGGCTGGTGTGCAAACTGCCAAAGCAGTCTGGGATAGTTTCAGGAGAATATAATCCAAATTCCTGAAATATCAGCGCTAATTCATTTACTGAAGAATCCTATTTGCTGTGAATTGATTGGAAATGGAAAAGTCTGCTGTACGTTTTGTTCATGCAAACAGCTAGAGCTTTGGGAGCAGGGAGCTGCACTTAATTCTCCATTGCTTTTGCAGCGTGCAGAAAATGCTAGGAAACGTATTGGATGTCACACAGTAGCAAGACGATCTTTCTATTTGATTTGGTTATGGAGACTATTTTGTTATGATGGCTTTTATTTTGAAATATCATAATACCCAGCTTTTTAATTTTTTTGTTTTGTTTTGTTTTGTTTTGAGATATCGGAAGAGAAATTTTGTGTTTTTAAATTCTTCCAAAAACAGTGAACTGAGCAGAGGTGAATAATGATTGTGCACTGGGCAAGCTGTGGGAAGGAATGGAAACAGAAAAGAGGGATGTAGGAATGAATGCCAATGAAGGAAAAACAAGGTTCTTTCGCAACCTTGCTAGTTAAAAGTCTTGTCCTGGACCATGGAAGACTGTACTTTAATTGTTCTTCATTTTGATTTCATTTTTAAAACAGAATGTCCCATTGCCACCTATAGAGATTCTTTCAAATGTGAACAGTGGTATGTCACAGTGTTGATCTTTGACTATGGTGTTTCATACAAGTCTGTTTTATGTGAAAACTGGCATGCATTGGCTACAGGCAAGAGATCTTGCAAGAGTGTTTCTTTGTCATCTGGGACTAGGAGAAATTTGTGTGTAGTATTATAAAATACATATTTTAAACAGGCAACTGCTTCTTGGGGAAAATGAAGACATTTTAGGAGCAAAGAAACTGAGCTAAGCTAGTTTACAGACAAAGTCAACACTTTAGGACACTGCCCACCCCACTCCCCCAAAAACAAAACTGGGGAGGCAGCGTGCTGTGTTTCTGTGTGTTTTCCTGTTTGATTTTGTGTCTGGAAGATTGGGCAATGTCCCAGAGCGTTGAAATTTTCCATAAAGTTGTTTTGTTCAGTTTATTTCCTAGATTTTAATATGTATAAATTTTTAGGGCAACTTAGGTCTACAGCTATCTGAAGTTATAAATTTTACCGACAACAGTTTTATCTGGCGCGTGGGCAGCGCTAGTCAGAGATCCAGACTGTCGACCCTAGGGGTAGAGTGCTGAAGAGATATAGGTGTGGGTGTTACCCTGTTTTGCATTTGAAGACTGAGTGAAGTGGTTGATTTTAATGGTCAAGTGGTTTTAGGTTGTGAACATGTGATTGTGGTGGTAGTGGCTGACATGAGAGTGGGTGGGTAGCACTCACTGAATTAAAATGTTTAGAAGTCAACATTTTCTCAGAGCTTATGTATGTGCATGGTGATGGAAGCTTATAGCGTATAATCTCAAAGTCGAAATGGTGGTCTACAGACGCGCTAAAGACGGGTGCAAACCGGGCGGTCGCGAGATCATGCAGTTCCTGGTAGGCAAGGGGTCCTCCTGACGCAAACATAGGTCACAGTCGGCTTTTCTCTCAGAAATGGCTGATTATGATGTTTGCTCAATATGACGTGTGGTTGTGTTTTTTCTTTATCCTGCCAGGACGAGGAATATTTTTGTTTCGCGAAGGACCCCGATTGCGTTCGGTATAGGTGCTAACAGGCAGGGCCGTAGGCGAAGTTGGGGTGAGCGCCATACAAAGTCTAGTGATTTACGGAATGTGTGTCCGTGCCTATGAAGAATTATGACCGTGTCAGAGATTTGTAGAACTAAGGATATGGCATCATTAGATCGCCTTCAGATCCAGTCGACAATTGTGTAATGTATGCTGTGAACTTGGCCGCTATATTCCAGATAAGCCGGTTACGTATTTATCAGAACGGATCGAGCTACACCAGCTGTAATTCTTTCCCAGTGACATTCCTGCAGGAAACAGAGGATCGCTGAAGTGTGCACAACGAGATAATTTCCAGAGTGCTAGGGTACCCTTGTGGCGAATGGCGATCACATCTGTAACCCTTTCACGTGAGACGGAAAACGGGAAGAGTTCTGAGCACCATGCGATAGCCCACTTACTGTCTTTAAATGAAGTGGCTGGCGAGTTAGCCTAGTACGCTGTCTGTAACAGCAGTAATTTTCACCAGTTACGTTGCAAAGCAATTGTGGCACGAACACGTGACGTTTCGCACAGGTCAGCACGCCAATTATCTGGTATCTCGCTTCTGGCTCTTAATTCACGTGACCCTTAATGGTTAGCATTCTCTGCTGTATGTACACACACGTATGTAAAATGAAATACGTGACTGCCGCTTGGAAATAAAATCTTAGGAACAACAGAGGAACTGAACCAAACTACAAAATACAAAGAGTCGACGTTTCGGGGCATTTTACCCCTTCGTCAGAACACAAAGACTGAAATCGGTCACACGTATGTAGGCTACCAACGAACTTAGAGAGAGGTTATAAGATAGATGCGTGATATGTGCAAATGTAATGTTGCCATTTTGCAGATTTTCAAGAATCATACCATACCCTGCATGCAAAAAGTCGAGTTCGATGGCTTATCGCGGACTACTTCTAGCGAAGTTTCTGCGCATCCCCATAATCAATTAAAGGCCACTGTTCTACGAAGCCACACACTGTGTAAGAGTACTCGCATTTACCAACAGCAATGATCGTTATTATTATACGTCACTTGCAGACCAGGAGCACGGTTTTGGAACGTGAAGATTGCCGCATTCTGAAGCTGCAGACAAGCATGCGGGCAGCGGGCGCGTGCGTGTGTGTGTGTGCTGGGAAGGGGTCCACGCGGGATTGCTGTCTTCCGACTGGCAACCAAGGCACAGTTACTAGGACTGTGGGGCATCGCTTTTGCGTTTGGCCCGAGATATAATCCTTAACACAACGATGATGAACCACAGCTGCTGTCAGTTGATTGGAACCCTGGATATCCTGTCTGGATAAGGACGAGTTTCCCCTCTGACCCTCGCACCGTCTGGGGCACTCAGAAGCCCCAGAAAGATGTAACACTTGAATTAACTGTCAGTGACGTGACTACAGCAGACCCAAGTGACGTCCATCTTGCAATAAGTAGAAGGGAGTGTAGGGTATAAGTATGCTTTAGACAGCTAATGCATGAAAGATGATAATTATTGTTAACTGCTGCTGCTGTTAACTAGTGGTAGTAGCTGGACAAATACATGGTCTGGTAAAAAAAATATTTGGGCCTACACTTAAAAATGGTTTTTGAGTTGTCAAAGACACTGACTTTTATGCCTAATCTGCAACAGTGAAGGGGCATCCAGTAAAATGTGGATGTGCAGATACTAGAAGACAGAAATATGGCGGCGACTCGCGTCCAGTTCACCCTGCATGACAGTATTGATCGGTTGGTCAGTCGAGTCAGTAACCATGACACCAATAAAAATTCCGTACTAAGATTATTTACCAAAGGTAAAGCAACAAAAATCCTGACCTTTGTGGTTTTAATTTTCGGAGAAAAGGAGCTTTATATTTGGATGTGTTGTTACAGATAACTGCATGGATCTGTAAACAACGTAAACAGGTTCTCACGTCACAATTTTTCTAAATCACGGAACTTTGCCCGTGACTACCTATACGTTCAGAAAACACGCCGTTGCTTATTAGTAACTTTAGCAGGTGAAAGCGTTAAGAAAAAGCAGGACTGAGATTGCTCAGGTTTGTCTCCGAAAAGATGCCCGATTGAGATCACTCTTAAAGACAGATTCATTCAACTCTTGCAATCACTGTGTGTTTCAAGAACATTCGTTATGACTGCTATTAATGCTATACTAACCAACAAACATAACCACGCCTGCTTCGGAAACATAGGAATGAGACAGAAAACAAAATTGTCACAGCACATTAATTGACTCACTTCCGGCCCAGAAGTCTGTGTTTGAGTGATTCATGTGCTATATGTAACACAAACAGATTTTAATGTCGTATCTCTGTCCAGATCTCTACAGGCGAGACCTCTTTTTAAGTGGTTGTCGAGATCGGCAATGATTTTGCCCTTAGGCGCCTTAAGAGCAGCATGAGTCCGCTGAATGCAAACCACTTCAATGCAGCTTCTTCCTGTCACGAAAGTGGCACAGGTGATTCAGTACCAAAGAATTATAAGTAGTCGGTACATCCCTGCCTCTAACCAACTGTTAACGCCTGAACTCCATCACAGTTGAAACAAAGCTACTTAAGATCACGGGCTGCTTGGAAGCGCGCGACTTCCTATGAGGATGCTGATATTTAGGTCATTTCTTTGTGGTGCCAAAACTCTTGGAAACGTTGAAGACTTTTGGAAACTGTGATCTAAAATCTGTTGTGAGCAGTGGTCTGAAATCTGTTGCAAGCTGACGGGTCGGCAGGTACAAGCACGCAGTGCGCAGTGACCACCGACACTTTATACTCGAGTGCGCATGCTTGGTGAACTTGACCTTTCGCTCTAGGCGGTCTCCCAGTGGTCTAGTACGCACGTGAAGGGTTTGATGCGCCGGATGATGCGCATGTGACAGTCAAAGGGGGGAGGTGAGGCGGGATCGACGGCACGCAGACGGAAGTGCGTCAGCAAGCTGGTGATGAAGAGAAAGAGTTCGATCTCCGCCAGGTGGGCCCCAATACAGCTCCGTTTACCTATAAAACAGGAAAATAAAGCTTTTGATTTGTTACTGATTTATAAGCCTCGTTCTCTTGTATATTTGCACTTCGCAAACCCTTCGCAAAAAAGTTTACAAGTCAACAAATCACAATTGGAGCTTAGGAAAGGCAACAAGCCGGCTATAATACAACAGAAGTGTCTTATTTTTATTACAAACCGCTTTCAGTTGTGGTCTCTTTGGTGGACAAAAGAGACATTGTTTAAGCCTGCTCTCTCTCTCTCTCTCAGTGAGAGTGTGGCTGGTTATTAACACTCTGTGAGAGAGAGAGAGACTATACATGCATTCAAATTCAGACGGACTGTATCCAATACTAATGTACAATTCTTTGTCAAAAGCTCTGAGAAATTAAATGGTTTCTTAAGACCAGTGGCTGTGGTGAAACGAACAGATTAAAAGACAGCCTAAGAGGACGACAGATAACTAAACGAGATACAAACGGAAAAGGCCGGCTCCCGCAAGACCATGCTCTTTTCCAATTATTCAAAAGGCTCTCACCAATGCCATACGGTCGGTAGCTGGGTGGTTTCACGAACTTGCCGTTCTCATCCAGGTGGCGCTGTGGGTCGAAGACCTCCGGGTCGGTGTAGAAGCGCGGGTCTCGGTGCAGACTGAAGATGCTTGCCATGACGAAAGCTCCCTGCGGCACCTCGTACTTGTCCTCCAAGACGGCGTCCTCCGTTGCCACGTGAGGCAGGGAGGAGGGTGTCACGCAGCCAAGGCGCAGGGACTCCGTCAGGGTGGCGCGCGTGAAGGGAAAGTGCTCCTGATTGGCCCACGACAGCGTGACGCCATTGTCCGCAGCACGCCTGAGCTCGTCCTTAACCTTTCTCTGCACGTCAGGATGATGAATGAGGTACAGGCAGACAAACTCGATGGCTGACAGTGAGCTGGTGACGCCGCCAAAGAAGAGATCCATCACAGACTGAACAAGCTCCTTATCTGCAATAAACAGCAACACAACTGAGCTCCGCCTTTAGCCTCAACCTGAGTATTTTTAATTTACTACAAATCGCGATTGTGATATTTCCACATCAAAGAGACCCAAATAACCCGACAAAGCTCTTTGGGCGAAACGATTGCTTGGAAGGCCGGAAAGTGTGTATTAGTGGTTCTTGCGGCTGCCGTAAATTGTTGTAGCTTTTATCATTATCATATTTAGTGTTATTACTTCCACGTGCTCATGTGTTTAATCATTTATCCCATATCGTCTGCTCGCTATTCATTTCATCTCATCTCAGTCCAGTGATCTTCAAGGTCATAAGGATGTGGGAACGAATCGCCTCCTCTACACCTCTTATATTATAATGTCGTTGTGAGGGTTTGTATGAGGGTGAGTATTATGTTGCTGTCAAGCTGCTCATTGTGACATGATTTCTGGTCTGCCTGCATGTCTGTCTGTCTATCCAGATGGGTCATGCGTACACGCCAACATACATACATAAACTTTGTATAAACGCCTTACTATACCAGATGGTTAGTGCTTTCAGCAACAAAAAAATAGTGAGCTCGATTCACCTTCGTTTTCGGGCCTGGAAGAATACTGGTCTGAGATCAGAATGTGGTCCAACAGGGCGTTAGGGTCCGGCGTGCCGCCCGCCCTCGCCAGGGCCTCTCGGCGCTGAGTGATCCACTGCCTGACGACAGCCTGCATCCCTTCCGACAATTTGAACATGTCTGGGATGGTCCGCCCGCTCAGCGCTTCCAGGGGTCGGCGGAAGCGACGCACCTAATTGAGTGACAGGTCAATCTGACAAGTAGTGGGTACCAGGAATAGTTTTGTTTAGCACCTAGTGGGCATCAATCAATCAATCAATCAATCAATCAATCAATCAATCAATCAATCAATCAATCAATCAATCAATCGTGAATGTAGAAGAGAAAGTGTTCTTGCATAGAAGTCAGTACACTCAAGCAAATTACTTTCAAAAACATCTGCGTGGACTTGGAGCTGAGGTCCACGTCCTCTAGATTCCTCATCTGTGCCAGCAAGACCTTCATGACGTCACTCTCACGATCCAGCCACTCGCCCAGCAGCAGGGCGGGAATGCGCGAGGTCAAGGCCGGCAGGAAATAGTCGTCCAGATGCAGCGGCATGCCGCATGCGTCTTGCAGGTGCTGCAGCATGCAGTCAGCTTCTCGCCGGATGATATCCTCGTACGTGGCAAGGGAAGGACCTGTCTTCATGGCGCAGACAAAGGCAGCGCGATTCTCCTTCCATCTGTCCCCTTTGCCGAACAGCAGACCTGGACAACAAATGCAGGGGATGCATTGTCCAAAAATACAGCTCGACATCCTTGGTGTGACGTTAGATTTCATCTGTGCGTGTCAAAGGTATTCTGAACATTTTACTGTCGGCCTTAGATGCTGACTGATTTTAAAGACGAAACGAGATTCCCCCGATCTGCGTTCGCGGATGTGGCCAGATGTGGCCAGCTAAAAAAACTTAAACTTTGAACAACATGCACTGCGAACTATATTTCATTCCGCTCTTTGCTCGCTGTTACGTTTGATTCTTAGCATATACGTTAAAAGCTGTGCATATGCAATAAAACTAGGGTGCGTGGCCACGTGCACGTTAAAATGACACTCTCAACATTTATGGGCACTTTCATCACAGGACGAACCAACAGGAAAGCTTCTGCAGCTATATATAGCTCGTGAGAAGTCCGCGTGTGTAACTTTTTTTTTTTTAGTGTAAATTTATATGCGCTACACTGTAATTGTCATGGTTTAGCCAAGGACCAAAAATTAAAACATTCAACAAAATCTATTCAAGTTCTGGTCTGAGCAACACTGCATGTGCCTGAAAACAAAAACGTGAGTCCAGGTCTTTACAACACTGTGTGACGCATGACTGGCGACAGATTCAGAATAAAACAACCAGTACACAAATAATGGGTGACTCAGCTACATTATTTGGCGACTCCGTGCGTGATGCGTGCATGTTGTACATCATGTTGTGCATGTTGTAAAAGTGAAGAAGTACAAGGGTCTGTGTGGGAAACTTAAGTCCTTGACCGAGATAACATCCGGTCACACCTCAGTGCATTCGACAGTGACGGGGCAGGATGGAATAGAAGGAAACTGACACTAGCACGCAGGCACGTGACCCAATTTCTATTTCGGACCGGACCAGATCCCTCCGAGAGACAAAACAGATCCCATGTGAGGGAAAACAGACCCCATGTGAGACAAAAGAGATAGCATGTGAGGCAAAAGAGATCCCACGTTAGCGGTCCCAACAGGGCGGGGAGGTACAGGTAAAGGGAATAAAGTTAGTTATAAATGGGAGAAAAGTTTAATGAAAAAAGTAAAATAAAAAATGAGAATTATGTATATAGAAAGAAAAATAATTAATAATATAATAAAATTATTCAAAGGGAATGGGGGAAGAAGATACTAAAGAAAGAAAAGGGGAAGTAGGGAGCAGCTTGTTACTCCTTGGGCTCAGGCCATGGGGATCTTTAGTGCCAAATAGGGATATGAAATAGGACACCATGGGTATGATCTTTAGTGCCAAATATGGATATGAAATAGGACTCTTCATGGCGAATGGAAAGGGACCTCCTGTTGGGACAGCCCTGTGACCGTCATTTTGTGGCTTGTTGTCAGTGTTATCATTCTGTCTACTCACACTAGATAAGTGTCTATACGTAATTCTCTTTGTGTTCTGGTTTGTTTCCCTTTTGTCTTTCTTGTCCCGACGAAGGAGCAATGCCGGAAACGTTGACAGTGTTTTTGTCCTAACTTGGTAAAGACTGTTGCTCTTACAGTGTTCACTCCAAGTAGCAGTCATTCGTTCTGACATTAGATCCCATGTGAGGCAAAACGGATCCCACGTGAGGCGAAGCGGATCCCACGTGAGGCGAAGCGGATCCCACGTGAGACGCGCACCTACCGGCAACTGGCGTCTCCTAACAGGTCCGTTTTGAGCAGTTTGCACAAGTTCGACAGACGACTGGCCTATGAGCTTCCTATGAGCCGCGCTATAGCCGTAAAGGTAAAAGGTTGAATTAAGCCAGAGAATAGATACATGCGTGGGGGGGGGGGGGGGAAGGGGACGACATTTCAGGTTCAGCTACTTCAGACGATGGTGGCCTACCTGTCATCTAGCTCGTGACAATGGCGGTTCTCCTGTAACGTTTTTGTTTTTGTTTATTGTTTTATTATTTGTTGCTTTGTTCTTGTGGTTATCTCGTGTTTTGTTTTTGCTTTTTCTTTGTTTTTTCCCTAGGTGAAGAACTCCTATATGTGACCGAGATATCAACATACAAGTACCTCAGCTTCTTACGGACGCAGATCAATTAGTCTCTTTCTTGCAATGTATCGATAATTAATCCCGTGGTTCAATTGCTGTTGGCGGTAAGTCTGCTGCATGGAATGTCGTATATGGGCCTATGATATATTTTAAGGTTCTGTACCCTGAGTACCGTCTCAAGCAATCGCGACGATGTCATTGCATAAATGCCGGGCACACGACAGCGATCGGCTGTTCAAAAAGTCGACTGAAACTATCATAAAGAACTATTTCCAGCGGTCTGCAGCAGGTATAGATTTCATTTATTCAAAAGTGGATACTGTGATTAATATCTTCTATCCCGATTAAAAATGTCGCTACCATATTAAGCAGGAACATCTTAGGCTGGGGGAACTCTCTGAATTCCAATAAGCGGGAATCTTCTTTTTTCTGAAATGTATATACTCACTTCCTAATTAAGACGCACCCCAAATAAGATTAAAATTTTTCATAGTTTTTCCAGTTCCTAACCGAGAGGTGCCATTGTATTTTCTTAATTTTTCCCTGTAGCTTTAAAATGTATTATGGAGAAAGCTTGACATATTAAAACATACAAATAAAACAGCAAAACAACCTGGCTTTTGAATATCTCGGTGTGCTAATGAATTTCAAAGAACCAGCCCTTAGGGGTAGTGGCACAAAAACACACAGGGCTGTATGAACAGTGACACGCTAACACATAGGGCTATATGTACAAGGCTGTACGTAAAGTGGCATGCAAACACTTATGGTTGTACGTACGGTAGCACGCTAACAGGTAGGGCCGTATGTACACAGTGGGACGCTAATCATGCAGTCGGTCAACCATATCGCGAAGTCAAGGCTTGCCTATAGACACAATTTGCCATCTGTTTTCCTCAGTTCGTTACGCGCATTGCACAGGTAGGTAAATATTTGTGCGTCAGTAGGTATGGGTAGAGTTCGCTTCCAATATTTTTTCCATTATTTTCCAATATTATTTCCGCAGAAAGTCGGAAGTTGAGATAATTAACAAGGTATCAAGCGAGTCAGGACCACAGCAGCCCTCACCTGACACCGAAAAGGTCAACAGCCGTTTACTACAATACTAGGTCGAGAGGTCAAGAGGGGTCGAGAGGTTGAGAGGGGTTGATGAGGGATACGCATATCATCTGATGTAGTGATCAGAGCAACACACTGACTGCCTTATGGCCAACATCCCTTCGTAGGTTTTCATAAAATAGAACAGAACGTTAAAAGACGCCCGCGCGCGCTCACATACACACATACAACACGCACACACACACAACACACGAAACACACACAGACACACAAACAATATACAAAAATATTCACGAACCGTTAGCTATGGCAGCAGGACCTTCTGGTCGGCCGAGGAAAGCGTCCCCAGAGTCATTCTCCATGTATTTCTCCACCAATTCGATAGTGTTAAGGTACACCATCAGATTGGGGCCCATCCGCACGCTGTAAACAGGCCCAAACTCTCGTGTCCAAGCAAGGTTCGTCTCTGGCCCCTTCCATTGCAGGCTGGCGCCCAGCACCGGCAGCCCCTTGGGGCCGGCTGGTAGAGCGGCCATCGCGACGCAGATGACAGAAGCAGGTAGTCGAGACTTGGATCGTCGGTCACAAAGTAGGCCACACTCTTTTCCTCAATGAAAGAGGTACAGCAGGTTGCGTGGCGCGCTAACCTTTCAGGCGGAAACTAAAGCTGTCACAGTCTCTCCGATTCAGGAATGACGAGCGAACGACACGCTGAGCGACACACTAAGTTTTATCGGGAGGTGTGAACGAGTGACGCAAACACTAACGTGAACAACAACCCCAGCAAGAGCGCGAACAGACAACTTGATGGGTGTCAGTAGATGCCCCACTCAAATGCCACCAGCGGCAACACGCCATTTACTCGTGGTCACGTGCCAGGGGGTACGGGTTGTGTCCGAACTGCCAGCTTCCCGTTGCCAATGAGACGCGACGCCAGAATCAGACCGGATGTGTGTGAATGTGAGCAACACGACTGACTGCGAACAGCCCCCTTCCTGAGCGCACTGTTGTCTCTTTTATCACCAGCTTTGTCAGTAGGGCGCGAGAATGGGAGGTGGGGGGTGGAGGGGAGCACGCAGCCATACATCCTTCTCTCTGATCCTGCTCGCGTGTTCAGCGGGAAACTGTTCCTTTGCCTGTCGTAATAAAGTGCACGACTAAAGTGGGTTTTCTTAAAGATCTGTTTACAAACCCTGTGTTTATGAAACTATACAGAAACACTACATCCAACAACTGATCCGACTTCTGCTTGCAGAGTGAATATTTGTGCATGGTAACAAAGCAACTGACCAAAGCTATAATTTCTAAACGTTTCAAGACATTATCAGGTTGCCATGTTTGCTGGGTCACAGATAATTCATTTTCTCAATCCTTGTCTGGCTCCTCCTATTTATATATGTTCAAACGATCATATTGTATTACCGAGCACGTAGTGTTTGGAAGAATAAGGAATATTGCTCACACACGATACACGCCGACTTTGTGTGTCTTAAGTTTCGCGTGTCGACTTGAAATTCCCATACTGTTACTGTTTTGGGCGTAGGCATCGAACAGACAGGAGTTGCGACGAAAAGGAATGCAGCTGAACACGTAATGCATTTCTGAATGATGAGTAGTGCAACATTTAACGTTTATCTTGGTGCACGCCATTAATTTTTTCTGAATAGGAAAAAAACGTATATAGTTAGCGAGTCACATGTTGGAATGCGATTTCTCGATCTCTCCATCTCACTCTCCCCTTGTCTAATTCACAACAGCTCACGCGCAGTTCTCCCATGGTTATTTTGTCCCACAACTTTTCACCAACAAAGTAAAGGCTGCACCTCATGACGGAGGTGGAAGGATTACGGGTGCGGGAAGAGGTGGATGGTGGGG